>OVAX01001672.1:0-40772 GCA_900406405.1 Lepidium africanum | reverse complement strand
TTACCAGTTCTTAAATGTGAAGTTAGCTACAGATTGTTCGGATGTTCTGAAGTTACTCCTCCATCCAGATTGGCCGGCTTTTCAACTNGTTAGCTACAGATTGTTCGGATGTTCTGAAGTTACTCCTCCATCCAGATTGGCCGGCTTTTCAACTATACCAGGAGGATTTCTATAGGTTGAAGTCTCTTTTTAGTGCATTCTCTCTTCATGTAATTCCGCGCTCTCTAAATCATAAGGCTGATGCTCTACCTTGTTCTTCGAGGGAGTCACCTAATGGTATAGAAGTGTAACTTATCTCCACACCCTTTTGGTGATTTATGAATATATGTTGACAAAAAAAAAAAAAAATCCCACCCTCTGACATTCCTTCGAACAAATTCCTAAATCCTTAATGAAATGATTCGCATGATTTGATTCGCCATTTTCGCAAATTGACCTATGAAAGAAGCCGACGAATGAGTGTTCCGCACCGTCTGCTCAAATTTTATCGAAACCCAATTGGCATAAATCTCTATCACTGAAATCAATGGCTCCGGCGATAAGTCCTTCTCATGTCTCGTCGTTGTTCTCCCTCGATCTAGATCTCAAAACAGCTCTTGAATTTTCTCATTGGATCTCACAGAATATGAGATTCAATCACAGTATCTATTCTTTTGCATCTCTTCTTACTCCTCTTAATCCAAGAATTAAACACTATGGATACGTTAGTGTTGTGTTTAAGATCAGGTTATGGATGATAAAGAGCTGTTATTCAATGGGAGACACATTATTCGTTTCAGACTTTTGTAGCAAGATGAACAAAGCTGAAAATTTTGAGCTTAAGTATAAGCTTACTCTTGGATGTTACACCACATTGTTGACTTTATTGGCTAGATTCGAAATGAGAATGGCCCTGTTCTTTATAAGAACGTTGCGACAATGATCAATGACGTTATATTATACCTATTTTTAGTTTTAGTTATGTGGAAACAAACATAAGTATAATAACTAACTGAGTCGCACAACCGTAAAGACTACTTTTACAGTCGCCATTTATCTTAGCGACAAAAACAGTGCTCATAAAACAGTCGCAATATAAGATGAAGTGGAGAAAACAACATCCGATTGAGAAGCGACTGTGTTTGGTGAAGCATTGCTCATCGTTAATTGAAAAAAAAATTCTCAGAATTTTTATTCATACGTTTCAATATACACATTTCAATATATATATAATCTAAGCAAAAAAGCTGCAGAATGAACATCTCACTACTTAATTCAAATGTTTTTTTTATCAATAATTAGATCAAGACCTAATTCAGTTTAGCAAATCTCAAGCAAAACTACTTCATTGAACTCTATTTTCGTCGATTATGATGGATTCACCACCACACTCGACAACCATTCAACATCTCTTAGTAAATTGTTTAAGCTTATCTTCAAAACTTATGGCTGACGATTTAAGCCTCTTTCCCAAAATTATAGATAGTCCATTAAAAATTTAAAAGCAAAGTAGATTATCTACTTTAAACTTAAAATTAATCAATAAAAAACCATATAAAAAAACACCATAAAAGCAAAATCCTATATGATATATCAACTAACTCCATGACCATTCATATCTCTTAATTTGATCATTACCATTCGAGTTTTCACTAAAGTCATCTTTTCTTTTTTGAATAATATATGTATAATAAAAAAAGTTAATATTAAAACGGGAGACAATTTCATTTTGACCTATGTTATAAACTTTAGGATAAAATTAACATATGGTTCATAACAACCCTTAAAAATATGAGTAAATTAGTTTTGTTATAAATTTTTATACAAAATTCAAATTAAAGATTTAATAGATAAATCTCAAAAAAATAAAATTTAATATACAAAAAGATCGGGTACAAAATCGATTTAGTTACGGTTCAGGTTTGGATTCGGTTTTTGAGTACATATATTTATGACCTACTCTGGTATTTTTTCGAGTTCGGTTCCTCTAATTTGGTATTTTGGTAGGCTATTCTAAGACTTAGTCAGGTATTTTAAATTTCAAACATTGTTTGGTTTGGTATTGATTGAGTTTAGGGTCGTGTATTTTTATATAAAAATTCAAAATTAAAAAAGATTTAATAGAAAAATATCTAAAAAGATAAAATTTGGTTATTGATTTTGTTTTGATAATGGGTAAATCTAGAAGACTGACAAAAAAAAAAAATTGCATGCAATTTAAAACTTATAAGGGACATCATGGACAATTATTTCGTTGTTTTCTTTATCATCACAAAAGATGTCAACAACCAAATCGATTAGGTTTAATTCATAACTTATAACTTAGGAGATTTATTGGAGGGTGGATTTTAATGGATTTAGAAATCTTTACAAAATCATGTGTTATTCAATTAATGATTTTAAAATCCATATTCAAATAATGTGTTATTCAAGCATTGATTTTGAAATCCATATTCAAATCATGTGTTATTTAAGCATTGGAATCTAGTCTTTTTGATTTTCAAATTCACATTATATAATTTTAAAATATAAGAGATTAAAAAATCCTTATAAATCTCTAAATCCATTAAAATCTACCCTCCAAAAAACTTCCTTAGTTTTTAAACTTCTTTTTAATCTTTTATATATAGTGAAAAATGGTAGAACTCCTAATATTAAAACATTAACTGAATTATTTAGGGAGGGCTTATTGGAGGATATATTTTAATGGATTTAGAAATCCTTGTGGATTTCTAAATCTGTAGGATTTTAAAATCAAATAAAGTGGATTTGTAAATCCAATATACTAGATTTCAATGTTTGAATTACACATGTTTTAATTATGAATTTCAAAATCAATGGTTGAATAACACATGATTCATAAATATGGATTTTAAAATCATTGATTGAATAACACATGATTTATAAATCCATTAAAATCCATAGAAATCCATTAAAATTCACCCTCCAATAACCCCCATTGAACTATCAAAGTGAAAAAGTTCGGCATATGATTTTTTTTTTGTCAATCTATAGATATATTAAGAAATTCACCCAAAGTGAAAAGACGAAGTTACACCACTAAACCATTAGCTTACTCCCGCTGTCCTGAACAAATTTAAGGCCCTGTGTTACTAAAATAAAACATGAGAAGAAAAACAATTTGGGCCTTAGGTTTCAAAAAAGATTGTATAATATTTTTAAAATAAACTTTTAATTTTTTGGGGCCTTCAATTTTCCACGCTCTAAGCTTCGTTAAATGAAAAAGGTTCCTAAGACTTAAAGAAAAATTGTATTAAATTTTTAAAGGGAGCCTTCAGTTTCCTGGAATCGTTAGACTTAAAGAAAAAACGGTAAAACTTAATTAACAACCATATGATATTTTTAAATAGACCTTCTATTTTTTTGGCTCTGTGACAAATCTCATGTCACACGTGCTAAATGTTCGAACCAGGTCTAGCACAAGGAGGTAAGTCCACAATTCTGATCAGAAGAAGAAAGATTAGGCAAGGATTCTTCTAGGATTTTGGAGAACAAGAAGTGTATTGCGAATAGGATGATTGCTAAGTACATTCTATTGCTAAATGTCTAGTGCCAAAAAGCCAGATCCCTTCTTTGAAGGATATGCTTCTCTATTTATAGACCATAGAGGCGGTTACAAAGTAGATTAGATAAAGAAAAATATACAAATTTCTAGATAAGATCGTATCTAGAAGATTCTTGCTAGATTTTTGGAAATTTTCCATGTCGGAATAGGAAAATTTCCATTTCTTTGCTTGCAGACGTGTCGTCCGACTTCCTTCAAGTTCATCACGCTTCTAAGTAGGAACTCTTCCGAGTTGAGGCTTCGATAAACTTGTCGAGTTCAATACTTAGAATTTGACCCATTGTTTCCGTGGACCGAAGTAGGATCTCGGATCCACCTCTAACAATTGTCCCCCCCAGACTCGGAAAATTGTAGCCGAGTTTCCGAGTCGGGAAGTTATCCGCTTCTAGAATCCTTGGTCCACGTACTATTCCACGATTGTGTTATTTGAGGCGGTTTTCTCGGTTTCCGTAAGTCATCATTTCGCACTGATTCGCCTCTCGCTATTTTTCTGTAAATACTGCTCCGGTGTCTTTACTTTTTACCTTCGTCCGAGATTAACGAGGTAGCTTCTCTCTCTTCTTTCTCTCTCCAATTTAATTTCCGAGTTGCTTTACTTTTTATAATCCATTACCATGGAGAGAGATAGATCTGAATCAAGTTCTGAGAATTCTGGTTCTGTTTCTTCTTCAGCTTCCAATAGTAGTAGGACCCACAATTATGTAGATATTTATTTTTCCAATAGTCCGATTAACAATTTAGGTGACTGGTACGATGAACTTGATGTCGGGCCATCAATCATCAATTCGAAGAGACTTGAAAAACTCTATGTTGCGTGTCCTGAGATGGAAGATATTGATATTAAACTTCCAAACTCTAGTGCCCGACCTTGGACTCCTCTAGATGGATATGTTGCCATCTATGACTGGTGGTTCACGGAATCCAAAGTGTGGTTTTCGATCCTGGATCTCCTTCCTAGGTACTGTTATGCTCGGAGGATTGCAATGACTCATCTTGGAGTTTTTGGAGTTGCAAACATCGTGGGGGTTTTGATCCTCGGTAGCGAGGCGGGTGTTGATATTTCAACTCGGTTGTTCGAGGACATGACTAATACTTGTGAAGTTGATATTTCAACTCGGTTGTTCGAGGACATGACTAATACTTGTGAAGTCAAGGCCTCAAACGGGACGTTCTTTGCCGAGGTCAAAACTGGCCTACGATTTTTTGACGAGCCAAATTTTAAAGTTACCGATTAGAAGAATCGATACTTCTTCGTTCGTCCCAAATACATCTTTTGTCCACAGAGACCTTTGGAATTTCGTACTTCCTGGGCCATAGCACCTATTAGATTTCTTGGAATGACGATGTTTTGTCTTTAGTTATGTCCCAGATATTTACGTTTATTTCCTTTGTTTTGCAGTTAAGCACCCGTCCGCCGCTGTTCGTCCTCGCCTCCCCAAGCACCAAGAGTTGTTAGACAAACTTTTCAGCGTTCCTCGGCTCAACTGAAAGTTCTTGCCTGACGATCTTCTCAAGAAGACTACTTCTCGATATCAAAGGGGTAAGTTATTTTATTTTTTTTATAAACAGAATTGGCAATTGTATTATTGAATTGATGTCTGACTGCTATTCATTTTCTCAGGAGTTCTGCAAGCTGACATGGAGGTTGACAACTTCACTATGCCTAATGTTGTTGGTGGCCTAGACACCATTTTTGGAGATGTCCCAACTTCCCTTTCTGAAGTCGGCACTCTCCCACCTGTTAATTATTTCCCTTAAGAGGAATCAGCTGCCGCGGTGCAGCCTGTTGCTATTTCCGAGACTCCAGTTATCAACTTGGAGTCTCAAGAAGCTGAAATTTTGGCCTCTGAGGCTAAGGCTGATCTTCCCGAGAAGATCACTAAGGGTTCCATGGGTTCCCCATCTTCTAAAAAGAATAAGATGAAAACCCTCGTCAAGGTTCAGGATCTAGAATCCCCAACGTCCCCATCTGGTTCCTCAAGTCTGAAGAAGAAGCCCAAGAAGAAGAAGTCGACAGCTGATCTTGCTGTTAAAGGTAATATTTCTCAAAAAATCTCCTTTGCTAAGCGTTTAGGCGACAAGGTGATTAGATGCTGTTCGGTGATGCCAGGTCGCACCGCTGCTCTTGAGGTTGCTCAGAAGGCAACAAACAAACACAAAGAGCCTCTTCCTCCTCCCGAAGTTCCCTCCAGCAAGAGGAGTAAAGCTTCTAGGGACTTCTGTTTCAAATACACCTTTGAAGAGTTGCCGCCAATTAAGGATTGCGAGGTGGAAGGGGCCGATTTAATGCGCTTCCTCTGAGATTCTATCGAGGCTCTTCCTCCTGTCTCCGAGATGGTCAACCGGGAGGAATACATCACCATGGCAAAGTCAACATTCTCGGTTAGTATTTAATTCCCCCCTTTTTTTGTTTTATCTGACTTGGCTTATTTTTGATAATTTTTCTTGGCTTCCTTCTCTTTTTTAGATGATTGCCCAGATGAATTGAGTTCTCTTGGGGAAAGAGAAGGCGATGGCTGCTTAAGGCTGAGAATTCCCGCCAGTTAAATGAGATGTTAGAGCAGCTGGAGAAATCTCACCAGGAGGCGACAGAGGCTAAATCTTCTTTGGTGGCGGTTTGGACTAATCTAACTCGGGTAACATCCGAGTTAGAGGAGAAGCACTTGAAATTTCTGATGTACAAGAAGAAGATTTCTGCTCTCAAGGATGCTTCAAGGTCTGCAACAGAGCTCCGAGATGCTGCTTTACGGGCGCCAGAGAAGCACAAGGTGACGATCTCCTCTCCTCAGGACGGCATATGCACCTTTAAAGGTAAGGTTAAGTACTTTCAATCTTTTACATGTTTAAAATGTTGACGAGTTTCCTTTTGTTCCGGGTACCTTGGCCGATCGCCTCAAAAGGATCTCGAACCGCTTCGATTTCCTTGATGCAAGTTTGACCAACCACTTGGGCTATGCTCAGATGTGTGGGTACCACCATCTCCTGCAGCGCTTGCTGAGTAAGAAGAATCCAGTTGACGCTGAGATTATCTCCTTCGGGGCCGGTCTTGCTTCTGCTACGGCCCTTGTCGAGAAGGAGGTTGTCAAGGCTCTTCGTCCAGACGACTTGGTGATGCCGACCTTCGAGTTTTGCGAGTCTACCGACCTGGAGGAAGCCGCTTTAGCTTGGAATGAGGTGCTTGCGTTTAGGTTGGATCTGAATGAGGTAGTTGTGCCCGGGACTGAGGATTGTCCTAAGGTTAGTGTAAAGGATTTCAAAATTGTATATGTTCCCATTCGGGGTTTCGACCATTATGGCTCAAACAAAGATATTATTTTTTTCCAAAAGTTGCCTACAAGAAAGACTTGGTTGAGCATGGAAATTCTGAAGCAGAGCAAGCCGGGACTGGCGCTTAGGTTTTTTTTCTTTTTTTTTTTTTGTTATAAACATATTCATTCCCTTTTATGGAAAATTTGTAAAAACATTGCTTATTATATTTTGAATGTATAATATTTTGATCAAGATTTTTTTGGGTTTGGCAGAGCTTAGTTGACTCGTCTTATTTTTGTGCGAGTTTTATATTTTCAAGCAAAATTTTTGACTCGACGAGAATTTTCCTCGGCTTGGTTTGTGCGAGGTTTTTGAGTCGCCTAAATATGAGCGAGATTTTAGGGACTCGGTGAGATTTAGACTTAGTTTTAATTGTGCGAGGTTTTTGACTCGGCTAGGTTCAAGCGAGATTTTAGGGACTCGGCGAAATTCTGGACTCGGCTTAGGTACAAGCGAGATTTTAGAGACTTGGCGAGATTTAGACTTGGCTTTAATTGTGCGAGGTTTTTGATTCGGCTAAATATGAGCGAGACTTTAGGGACTCGGTGAGATTTAGACTCGGCTTAAATGGTGATACCCCTGCTTTGCCAAAGATTTTATAGAATAGGTTAACGAGTCTATTAACTCGGCGAGATTTTAAAACTCGGCTATATTAAGCGAGATTTTATGACCCGACGAGGTTTTAAGACACGGCTATATTGAATGAGATTTTACGACCCGACGATGTTTTATGACTCGGCTTTCAAATAACAAATCAAGAATTTGATCTCGTCATTTCGAGAGTTAGGGTGTAACCCTTTTTTTTTTTTTGAACCCGAGATGGGGACTTAAAAGTTTTATTTAGTTATAGTTGCACCCAAAGGTTACCTACATACCCCGTAGGGATCAAGCCAATACGTAGTTCTTATTACATAATTAATTATATGAGGATGCGTCAAGTAACGCATTTAGATTGCCGAGTCGGTGTATCTTCAATAGTAGTATCGTTTTCAAGTTGATGGAGTTCCAACTTCGCGGAACCATCTCTCCTTGTATGGTTGTGATCTTGTAGATTCCTGGTTTTATGATTTTGCTGATGATATACGGCCCGTCCTAGTTGGCGTCGAGTTTTCCTGCGCTAAATTCTGCCTTGTTTTCAAACACTTTCCGGAGTACTAGATCTCCTACTGCAAAGTGTCTTCCACGAACTTTCTTATAGTACTTTGCAGCCTGTAGTTGATAGTTCTGTACTCAGAGAAGTGCTTTGTTGCGTTCTTCCTCCAAGTCGTCGATGCTCGTTTCCATTGCTTTATTGTTTAAATTTTCGTCTTCGAGAAAACATTCTCGATGCATAGTTGGTACTACTACTTCTGCTGGGTCCATTGCTTCCATTCCCTGAGAAAGAGAGAAAGGAGTTCTTCCGATTGAGCGTTTTAGTGTTAACGAATGTGACCACAATACGCCATCCAACTCGGAAGCCTAATTTCCTTTCTTTTCCGAAAGCCTTTTCTTTATTCCATCTATGATCTGCTTATTTGTTGCTTCGACTTGCCTGTTGCCTTGTGGGTTTTGCGGAGTGGATTTGCTCGGTCGGATGTTCCATCTAGCACAAAAGTTAGTAAACTTCACCGAGATGAATAGAGATCCGTTTTCTGTTACAATCTTGTAAGGAAGCACATGTAGGCAAATTATGTTCTTCCACACTAACTTGACTACATCTCTGTCTTTGATGTGCGAATAGGCATCTGCTTCGACCCATTTTGAGAAGTAATCTGTTATGACAAGCATAAAACGCTTTTGCCAAGATGACGGCAACGGCCCGACTATGTCCATCGCCCACCACATAAAGGTATACGACATAGCTGGTGAAGTTAGCTCTTCAGTTGGGGCGTAGATGATATGCCCATGGCATTGACATTTGTCACATTTGGCTGTATATTGTGTACAATCCTTCGCCATTGTCGGCCAATAATACTCGAGGGTTCGGATCTTATGCACGAGTGATCTTCCACTGTGTGTGATTTCCACCAGCTCCGTGATGTGTCTTTTTAATGATCTCATTGATCTCGTCACCATTGACGCATGTGAGGAGGATTTCGTTTGTACTTCGCCAATACAACTTTCCATTGACTTGGGCATAGAAAGCGCACTTAGCTTTGAGTCTGCGAGCTGCCTATCTGTCCTCTGGTGTTTCTCTATCCATCATAATGTACGCAAGAATCTCGTCTCACCAGTCAATCTTCTGTTCGCTCGATAGTTCAATATCGGGCATCTCGATGTTAGAATCATCCCCAGTTTCAGTTATTGCAGAGATAAGTTCAACATCTCCTTTCGGTAAGTTTATACTTGGTTGGTCTATGTTTTCGACTAGTATTATCCTCCTTTGAATGGGATATGTTGTAGATGCAAGAGATGCTAAAGTGTCAGCTGAAGTTTTCTCATATCAGAAAATTTTGTTTACTTTGAATTGCAGATCCTTCATCAAATCCTTGACAACTTTGAGGTATGCTTCCATCTGGTCGTTCTTGGTATCATAGCTTCCATTCACTTGGTTGACTACTAGTTGAGAATCACAATAACATTCTACTTTAGTTGCCTCGATCTCTTTGGCCGACTTGATCCCAGCGATAAACGCTTCATATTCTACTTCGTTGTTGGATGCTGGAAACGCAAGTTGGAATGATTGTTCCAAAATTTCTCTAGTTGGACTTTCAAGTCGGATTCTGATTCCCGAGCCATGTTGTGATAACAATCCGTAAACATAAATCTTCCAAGTCCGAAGAACTTTGTTTGATTCTAAGGGTACCAAGTCGGCGCCAGCCCAATTAGAAAGTCGGCCAGTACTTGAGACTTTGCATTTGTTCTTCCTTTAAACTTGATGTCGTATTCACTTAATTCGATGGCCCACTTAGTCAGTCTGCCGGACTGATTCGGGCTATGCAGAATCTTTCGTAGCGGGTGATTGGTAAACACAATGACAGTGTGAGACTAGAAGTAAGGTCGTAACTTCCTTGCCGAGACTACCACTGCTAACGCGAGTTTCTCAGTACTCGGGTACCTGGCTTCGGTTCCATCCAAAGATTTGCTTGTGTAGAAAATTTGATGATGAATTCCTCTTTCATCTCAAACTAGCACGCTGCTCACTGTTGATTTTGATACCATAATGTATAAGGGGCTCTCCGTCTACGGGTTTCACAAGAATTGGTGGAGTTGAAAGATACTCCTTTAACTCAGAAAAGACATTCTCGTACTTCTTGTCCCACTTGAACTCCTTGTTTCTCCGCAATAAGTTGTAAAATGGGAGACACTTATCCATTGAGCGCCAGATGAACCGATTTAGAGCGGCTATTCGGCCAGTAAGCCTCTGAACTTCTCTTTTGTTCTTCAGAGAAGGTAGTTCTTGGATTGCTTTAATCTATTTTGGGTTCACTTTAATTCCCCTTTGAGTGACTATGTATCCAAGAAATTCTCCCGAGGTTACTCTGAAGGTGCACTTTGCCGGATTGAGCTTCATTTGATATTCGTTTAATGTTAAAAAACATTGTGCTAGATGCTCGACGTGATCTTATGATTTAAGAGACTTGACTAGCATATCGCCAATGTAAACTTCCATTGTTGTTCCGAGTTGATCAGCAAACATCTTGTTTACTAGTCTCTGGTAAGCCGCTCCAACATTCTTCAAACCGAACGGCATTGCTTTATAGCAGTAAGTTCCTCGTTCTGTGATGAACAAAGTTTTCTTCATGTCCTCCGGGTGCATCCAAATTTGATTATATCCCAAGAAGGCATCCATAAATGAAAGGAGTTCGTTTCCGGTACTTGTCTCGAGAATTTTGTCAATATTTACTAGTGGGAAACTATCCTTTGGACAAGCTTTGTTGAGGTCGGTGAAGTCCACACATACTCGCCACTTTCCATTTTTCTTGGGAACGATAACCGGGTTAGCTAACCATTCCGGACATTAGATTTTGACGAGTGATAGGGCTTGGGTTAGCTTTTTGACCTCATCAATTACAGCCTTTGTTCTTTTTGGCTTTAGCTTTCTTTGTTTTTGCTTGATGGGCTTGTAAGTCGGATTGACGTTCAATCTGTGGCTTGCGATCTTTGGATTTATTCCGGGCATATCTTTAGTTGTCCACGAGAATGTTGCTACATTTTTTATCTAGAAGTTGGATCAACTTGTCTCAGATTGACTTGCTCATGTTGACCCCAATGCTGACGCATTTGGACGGGTCTGTTAGGTCGATGTTGTCGAGGTCGACACTAGATTGTTTTGGCTTTTTTGGAACGGGAGGTTCCATCAATGCTTTGTGTTTTACAGTCACCGTGATCATGCATGATTTGTTCCGTAACTTCAATTCGGCGATAAAACATGTCTGAGATATCTTTTGATCTCCTCGAAGCGTGTAAACTTTTTCGCTTGTCGGGATCTTCACACACTGATGGTAGCTCGATGGGATCGCTTTCATTGTATGAATCCAAGGTGTCCCAAGTATCATATTGTAGATTAGCAGTTTATCCACTACCAAGAACTTGATCTATCTGGTAATTCCAGTAACTCGGACTGCTAACTTGATAGTTTTGATTGCAATTATCGTGCTTCTGTCGAATGCAGTCAACATTATTTCCACTATTTTAAGTCGTGCGTCTGGTAAAGCCATTTTATTCAACGTCTCCTTAAAGATTAGATCTACCGAGCTGCTTGTATCGATGAGAATCCGAGATACGTTGCAATCAGCTATTCGTAATTTAACGACTAGTGGGTTGTTATGTGGGAAGCTTACTCCTTCAACAACCTTGGCGGTGACTATAACTTCCAAATTGACCGGTCTTAAGCTTTATTGGACTAGATCAAGGTTGACTGCTACTACAATCTTCCGTTTGTACCTCTTCATTGACCTTATTGTGTCGTCGCAATAATCCTCTCATGATTACATTGACTTCCATCCTTGGGGATCCCGATTCTTTGGTCTCCCCATCTTGATTTTGTCGTTTTGGTTGTTCTTTGGTACTGTTGTCTTGGTTTGCCTCTTTGGAAGCTGATTCTCGCAACTAGGCTTCTTTTCGCTTTTGTGCCTTGAACTTTTGAGTTTCTTCTTCTGAAAGATTCAACTCTCTTTTGATAAATTTCTCGACAAGTAGTTCTTGCAACTGTTTGTACTTTGAAGTGGAATGACAAGTCCTATTGTGAAAGGCACAATATTCACTTCGGTTGTAAGTGTTGTTGAACGGCTTCTTACAAGCAGAGTTGTCAGTTTCTCTGACTTGATCAAGTTATTGCCGAGATTGCATTTCCTCAATCACTATGTTATCTCGGCTCATGGAATTCTTCTTTCGACTCCTTAGCTCCGGAGTCTCGATGAATTATCTATGTTCTGACGAGGATTTGCTTGTCCTCTACATAGTCTGCATGCCTTGCTGCTCTGCAGAGGGCATCCTAGATCGTACTGGGCTGATTTACGAAGACATATCTTCATAGGGCCTCATCCGGAACCATTCCGGTTCTTAAGGCCTCAATGGCCATGTCGTCGCTGCCTTTGGCTTTAGTCAAGATTTTCTTAAATCGTCTGAGATACGACTTTAGGGACTCGTCAAATCCTTACTTCAAGAACCGTAACTCCACTATAGAAGTATCATGGTTGACGAATAGGGCGTATTGCTTCATGAATAACTCAGAAAGTTGATTGAAGCTCTTGATCGATCTAGTCGGTAACTTGGTGAACCAAACTAGGGCGTCGCCGATTACATTCTCGGTAAAGAGTTGGCAGTAAGCAGTGTCCTCCTAGTCGGGATTGTAGGTTGTCCTGTTCATCATGATGTTGAATGCACTCATGAATTCGATCGGATCAGTAGTCCTATCGTATGCAGGGCACCTTATTCTTGGTCCCCGATTTACAGAGACTCTTTTTAGCCTTCGCGCGAAGGGCGAGTTTCAAGCTTGAACTAAAATTTGCCCAATTTCTGGTGCTGAGCTAGTAGCTTGATAAAATTGAGACTGCATGTCCTCCATCTTCCTGTATATGACTCATGCATCCATTGTAGTCAGTTTTTGCTATCTTGACGCGTTTGGCGTTGTAGTCTGCCCTGATCCGGCCATGTTGGTTGGTTGTGGAGTCGGAACTGCTCCAAACAGGTTTCTTTGGACGCTAGCTAATACTTCTCTATCTGGCCTGTTGTTTTACGTAGATGGGAGGCTACTTTTGTTTAGATGATACTCAATTCTGTCGAATCTTTCTGAGTTTCTTCGATCGGAAGCTTCGAATTGCGCTATCTTGGTGCACACCAAATTTTTGATTAAAAGGGGTCCTTGAGGCGAACCAGGGAGGATGGCAACTTCTTGAGAGTTTTCTCGGTTCTCCTCTTGAGTTTGAACAGAGTTCAAGGACCATCCGAGAGTCGGATCAGTGTTTTCTTGGATGTTAAGGTTCCTCTTTTCGGGTGAGCTGATGGTTACTTCGTTTTCCACCATCCTTTGTTTCACGTGCACTTCTTGTTCCTGTGTAAAGAATTCCTTCGATGTCTTCCCCACAGACGGTGCCAACTGTTAGAACCAGATCTAGCACAAGGAGCTAAGTCCACGATTTTGATCAAAAGAGGAAAGATTGGGCAAAGAATCTTTCAGGGTTTTGGAGAATAATAAGTGTATTGCGAATAGGATGATTGCCAAGTAGAGTCTATTGCTTAATGTCTAGTGCCAAAAAGCCGGATCCCTTCTTTGAAGGACTTGCTCTTCTATTTATAGACTAAAGAGGCGGTTACACAGTAGATTAGATAAAGGAAAATATAAAAATTTCTAGATAAGATCGTATCTAGAAGATTCTTTCTAGATTTTCGGAAATTTTCCATATCGGAATAGGAAAATTTCCATTTCTTTGCTTGCTGACGTGTCGTCCGACTTCTTTCAAGTTCATCGCGTTTTCGAGAAGGAATTCTTCCGAGTTGAGGCTTCGATAAACTTGCCAAATTCAATACTTAGAATTTGCCCTATTGTTTCTGTGGACCAAAATAAGATCTCGGATCCACCTCCAATACTAAAGTACGGCCCTACCCATGAGAAAATCGTCGTGAGAAAATCATCTTGGCAAATGTAGTTCTGTAGTTAAAAAATAGAGAAAAGACAATTAAACAGATGACTTTAAATACGATTCTTAATTCTGAAATTGTCTTATATCAGATGAAAGTTACGTACGGGCCTTCCTCGAATGTTACATAATCCTAAATTAATGGTATAATGTGTACTTTTAATATTGGGAAGGGACAGAAATAATTAAGGTTAATTAAATTCGTAAATTATTGAAAAGAATTATAAAATATTCAAAACGATACGAAAGGACAAATTATACTATTTTTAAAATATAAATCCTAATATAAGATTAATAGGCCCAAAATAAACCTAGTTGGGCTTCAACGCTTCTGTTTGAATAATCAGTTTATATAAACAGAGAGACGTCAGAGGTTCCTGTCATTGCTTGCAGCGGGAACTCTTTTAACTCCTAAAAATTTCATTGGTGAGTTACTTCACTGATCTTAAAGCTGATTTTCTTTTCATTTGATTCCGCATTTCTATTACTATGTAAATCGTCTTCTTGATCAGATCTATATATTGAATAAAACACTTTTTTTTTTCTGAAATAGTAGGGAACTGATTCTTTCTACAAATTCTTCTATCGTATTTTGTTTAAGGTGATGATGATGACGATGATAATGGTTCATTTTGATAATTGATTTTCTTTCATATATATATATATATATATATATGTATATATAAATATATTTTTTTTTTGAGAGTCCAAATTTTCTTAGTAAAAAGTTTTGTGTTCTCTCATAAATATTTGCTGCTTAAAATAATAGTTTATTTTGTTGAGTTAGTCTCTGGTGATCTAGCTAACGAATCTGGCATCGGTGATACTTTGTCTCTACATGTATTAGATTAAAAATGGATTTTCGGGAGGGGGCGTTAGACTATGTATCATATTTTGTCGATTTAATTATTAATAAAAAAATAATAGTTTTTTTTTTAATGATTATTGCAGTTAGAAAGGTAGCCTTTGTCGAGCTTTTAAAGGATTCATGGCCAAAGAAACAGAAGACCTGTGGACTTTGAAAACGAACAAGTTCTGTGCTTGGGCTAAAGATGTTGGTGATTGCGAAAAGAGTTTCAGGGTAAGTCATGAGAAAGGGTTAAGTAATGATGAAGTGTTGAAGAGGCAACATATCTATGGTTTAAACGAGTTAGAAAAACCTGAGAGTACATCAATTTTTAAGTTGATATTGGAGCAGTTCAATGATACGTTGGTTCGTCTTCTTTTGGCGGCTGCTGTTATTTCCATTTTTTTAGCTTTGATTGATGGTCACGAAGGAGGTGAGATGGGTATCACTGCATTTGTTGAGCCGCTTGTGATTTTTCTTATCTTAATTCTGAATGCTATTGTTGGGATCTGGCAAGAAACTAATGCTGAGAAGGCATTGGAAGCTTTGAAGGAGATTCAGTCTCAGCAAGCAACTGTTATGCGTGATGGGAAAAAAGTATCTAATTTGTCTGCAAAGGAACTAGTTCCTGGTGACATTGTTGAGCTTAGGGTTGGTGATAAGGTGCCTGCAGATATGCGTGTGATCGACTTGATCAGCTCAACTTTGAGAGTCGAGCAGGGTTCCTTAACTGGAGAAAGTGAGGCAGTGAGCAAAACAACTAAGTCTGTGGATGAGAATGCTGATATTCAAGGAAAGAAATGTATGGTGTTCACAGGAACCACTGTTGTGAATGGAAACTGTTTGTGTTTAGTTACAGAAACTGGGATGGATACTGAGATTGGAAGGGTACACTCACAGATTCAGGAAGCTTCACAACATGAGGAAGATACCCCTTTGAAGAAGAAACTCAACGAATTTGGGGAAGTTTTGACTAAGATCATTGGGTTGATTTGTGTGCTAGTGTGGATCATCAATTTCAAGTACTTTCTGTCCTGGGAGTATGTTAATGGCTGGCCTAGAAACTTTAAGTTCTCCTTCGAGAAGTGCACGTATTACTTTGAGATTGCTGTAGCATTGGCTGTTGCTGCGATTCCAGAAGGTTTGCCAACTGTTATTACCACTTGTTTGGCTCTCGGCACACGGAAGATGGCTCAGAAGAATGCACTGGTTAGGAAGTTACCTAGTGTGGAGACTCTTGGATGCACCACCGTGATATGCTCTGATAAAACTGGAACTCTGACAACTAATCAAATGTCAGTTTCAAAGCTTGTTGCTATGGGTTCTAGGATTGGAACCCTTCGATCTTTCAATGTTGAGGGAACCACGTTTGATCCGCGAGATGGAAAGATCAAAGACTTGCCAGCCGGTCCGACGGATGCAAACCTTCAAATGATTGCAAAAGTTGCTGCCATTTGCAATGATGCTAGTGTCGAGCAATCTGACCAACAATTTGTAACTAGGGGCATGCCTACGGAGGCAGCTTTGAAGGTAAAGTGCTCTACCACGCTAATATGTTTTTTGTATGTTTATGCATGATGCTATAGTTCGTGTATAAAAACGCATGATACTAGTAATATGGATTGAAAAGATGTTATTTTTCTTTAATTCAACCCATATTTAACTGCTGATTACCGTTAAAGTCAAGTTGAAATCGGCATATATCAGAAAGTTTATGTACTTAGTAAATTTAAACTTTTAATTTGTTCGCATATACATACGTTTATGCATGATGCTATAATTCTTGTCTAAAAAACGTAGAATGCAAATAGTTTGGGTTGAAAAATGTTACTTTTCCTATATTTTTTAACTATGTTGACTAAAAAGACTTATGTTTGTCTTCATCTATGCACCTTTCTCAATACTGTTGTAATGCGTTTTGAGCAGGTTTTAGTTGAGTTAATGGGATTTCCTGAAGGATTGAACAAAGCTTCGTCTGATGGCGATGTCTTACGTATGTATTCTATGTTTAATTTGTAACTCATGTTTACAATATTATAGATGCTAAACTCAATTTCCTTTTGGAACATTATTGAAGCTTGTTGTCGGCTATGGACTGAACTAGAGCAGCGGATTGCCACCCTTGAGTTTGACCGCAACCGGAAATCAATGGGAGTTATTGTGGATTCTAGTACAGGAAATAAGCTACTACTGGTCAAGGTATGTTTTCATTATTTATCATATCTTGGCCTCTGTGGCCAAGCCTGTTAAGTTTTGTCCCTCTTTTGCAGGGTGCTGTGGAAAATGTATTGGAAAGGAGTACATATACTCAGCTACTTGACGGCTCAGTACAAGAGCTTGACCAGTACTCGAGGGATGTTATTTTACAAAGCCTCCATGACATGTCTTTGGCTGCACTACGATGTCTTGGATTTGCGTACGCGGATGTTCCATTAGATTTTGCCACTTATGATGGCAGTGAAGACCATCCTGCTCACCAGCAACTTCTCAACCCATCCAATTATTCTTCTATTGAGTCCAATCTGATATTCGTTGGATTTGTTGGTTTACGGGTAAGTCACGATCACTTGTGATAGTTTTTTGTTTGTGATTCCTCTTTGGTGAGGATTCATGCTCTGCCTTTTTAATGGTCCAAGGATCCTCCGAGGAAAGAAGTGTGTCAAGCCATTGCAGACTGCAGAACAGCAGGTATCCGTGTCATGGTCATTACTGGAGACAACAAGAGCACAGCAGAAGCGATTTGCCGTGAAATTGGTGTATTTGAGGCAGGTGAAGACATTTCCTCAAGAAGCTTGACAGGAAAAGAATTTATGGATGTTCAAGATCAGAAAGATCATCTAAGGCAAACTGGAGGACTCCTCTTCTCTAGAGCTGAACCTAAACACAAACAAGAGATTGTTAGGTTACTTAAAGAAGATGGAGAAGTGGTTGCCATGACTGGAGATGGAGTCAATGATGCTCCGGCACTAAAGATGGCTGATATTGGCGTGGCTATGGGCATTTGTGGCACAGAGGTATATATCTCTCGTGGTTGATATCTCACATCGGAACTTTGGATAACTTTAGTCTAATGTATATGATCTAAGAGTCACTCCACTCATAGCTAATTGTGTTTGAGTTGGAAATCCATAATTTGTTATGGTATCAAAACCTATGGTATCAGAACCTAGATTTAGGCCCAACAAGACATGGGATGCGCCTATTTTGGTACATTGAGATGTGAGGTTAGACCACTTACATCTAGAGACGTCATTATACAATGTGAATTGATATCTCACATAGGAAATTCAGATAATTCTAATCTAATATATATGATCTGAGTTATTAATTGCGGGATAATGATAGGTTACAACTTTCTGAAGCTCTTTGAGTTTTACAGGTAGCAAAGGAAGCATCCGACATGGTTTTAGCAGATGATAATTTCAGCACTATTGTTGCAGCTGTTGGCGAAGGCAGGTCAATCTACAACAACATGAAAGCCTTTATCAGTTTTGTCTTCTATTGTTACATATATAAATACCTTTTCATTTAGGTGGATTGAGTTAAAAATATCAACTGACGATGAGGAATGAGTAATAGGTACATGATCTCTTCCAACATCGGCGAAGTTGCATCGATATTCTTGACAGCTGCTCTTGGAATTCCAGAAGGCATGATCCCTGTTCAGCTTCTGTGGGTGAATCTTGTAACAGACGGTCCTCCGGCTACGGCTTTAGGATTCAACCCTCCTGACAAAGATATTATGAAGAAGCCTCCTCGTGGGAGCGATGACTCGCTTATCACTGCTTGGATTCTCTTCCGCTATATGGTATGGAAAAACAAATCTTTATCTCCCTTGTTCATCTTCTCGGACTTTTTCCAACTGACGAATATGAGTACCTACCAACGTACAGGTCATTGGCATGTATGTAGGAGTAGCAACCGTAGGAGTATTCATCATATGGTACACACAGAACAGCTTCATGGGCATAGACTTGAGTCAAGATGGCCATAGCCTTGTGAGCTATTCACAGCTTGCACATTGGGACCAATGCTCGAGATGGGAAGGATTCAAAGTGTCTCCTTTCACAGCAGGCTCTCAGACATTCTCATTCGACTCAAACCCGTGCGAGTATTTTGAGCAAGGGAAAATCAAAGCATCCACACTTTCCCTTTCTGTGTTGGTGGCCATCGAAATGTTCAACTCCTTGAACGCACTCTCAGAAGATGGCAGCCTCGTGACAATGCCACCATGGGTGAACCCGTGGCTGCTTCTGGCAATGCTTGTCTCCTTTGGGCTTCACTTTGTGATACTTTATGTGCCATTCCTTGCTCAAGTTTTTGGGATAGTGCCACTGAGCTTGAACGAGTGGTTGCTAGTGCTGGCTGTGTCGCTTCCGGTGATTCTGATAGATGAAGTTCTCAAGTTTGTAGGAAGATGTACCAGTGGGTACCGTTACTCACCTCGCACTCCCTCCACAAAGCAAAAGGCGGAGTAAGAAATACATGAGCATCATTATTAGTCGCTTTTGTTTTAGCTGAAATTAACCTAGTTAATAAACTCAGTATTTCCAAAACGATTAATTTTGGTTTGATAAAGACGTTTCTAAAGTTTGTTCACGGGCACGGGGGTTCCGACACAAAGCTCGAAATAAAGATGAAAGTTATGATCATGTCCTCATTGTTGTTATCATATTATAGTAGACCAATTTTGTTTTTGTTGGAATAGCTTAATGGGTGATTATGGGTTAAACACAGCCTGAAGAAACACTTCATCAGATCAGAAGTACATATTTCCCAAGTGATGTATGTTTCCGCTTACATCACCAAAAGTTGTAGAAATGCTGCAGCCAATCTTAAAATGTGCTGGAACTTGAAAACCGAGCACTTGACAACATAGTATAATGCATATAAAAAAAATAGATTTGTGAACTGCTGAAAAAAATCTCAAGGTAAAATTTCTAGGCCCAAAATAAATAGGAAAAAATGTCATTTTAACCTTCTCATTACATTATATATTTCAAGTTTTAAAAATAGATCTCAACTTTGAGTTCAGGCAGAATTTATCTCTGTCCCAAATCGACTACACGGGAACTAGAGGGAGCAAGGTGAAAATCCATATAATGTCACATATTAATATATTTCTTTTTTTGTCAACTAGTTCTACAAAGATCGATTTATAACCCAAAACAATTCATTCTTCCCTATAATAGTGTGAAATCGAACTCCAAATGTTTGAGCCATTAGCTGGAGTATGTCATCATCAAACGGAAAAAAGCTCGACATATGAATATATTTCAAGGATTAAATGTTATAGTATTGACGGATGCAGAAATTATATTTATTGAGGGCAAATATATAATGTAATAATATTATGGGGCATTTTTTGAATTTGACAAAAAATTACTCCAAAGATTACATATATCTAAAAACATTACACTAAAATATATTTTTTAAAAAAAATTGGTAGTGGCAAATGCCCCACCAACACCAACGTAGATCCGCCATTTGACATACACATCATTGACTTGCATATGTTTTATTTAGATGATGAAATTGTAAAGTTTTATGATTTTGAGAATTTATTTCACAAAAATCATTAATTATTGTGAAAATAATGAATAAGTTTAAGCTTTGTATGTATATTGATAAGGAGGGTTGACCATTGTTGCTTTTGTCGTTTACAATTAGTCTTGTCCGCATTTTACGGTAACGTGTACGAGGATCATAAATAAATACATGTTGATTTTTTCTAGGCTTTATTTAAATCATTTGACGTTAGATCATATAAGTACAATATCATATCATCAGATAGAGTCACATGCTTTTCATCCAATATAAATTTTAAAATTCGTTATGTTGGAGTATAGAATAAGAACAAAATCAACTTCGATATTCTAAAATATTTGCAAGACAACTTTTAGAAATATAACTTTTCTACTCTTCAAAAATAACAAAGCAAAAGATTTTACAAAACAAACCATTTTTTTAGTTCTTTAAGTTCTTCTCAGTGATTATTACATGCCCTATCTAATGATTTAGACATCTAAAATTCAACTTTATCTCATTGCATGTATAACTTTAAAAGTATAGGTTTAAGGATGGATTTAGGCTATTGATCGAATCTTCTCGATCTCTCGATCTAATATTGAAAAAAGAAAGAAAAAAAGTTTTTAGTTTGTTTTCTGCAAATGAAAAAGAAAAAAAATTCAAGTTGCCACTATCTTTACCAAGATAAGTATTTTGATTTATATGGTAATAATTGAATCTCGCTGAATGTAGAATCTGGTTGAATAAGTTAAAATCAAATGGTAAGAGACGAATATGGCTGAACTTGGTGGAATGTAAAGTATTGGTTTAGTAAGAAAAGAAATAATATTGTGTCTCATAAAATAACTTGATTTAAAAATAAATTAGTGAAAATTTTAACAAATACTTAAAAGTCAAATAATAATTAACAATATTATATAAAAATTAAGCCTTCATAATATATTGGTTAACATATATATATATGGGAAAAATGTTAATTTAACCTTGTATTTACAGAAAATGGTTGATTAAAACTTGAATTTTAGATGTAGTGGATTAAACGTTCAATTTTTTGTTGACTTTTGAAAAAACCTTCAATTTTGCGTTGACTAAGCCAATTTAACCTTTTGCGAAAATAGAATCAAAATTGACTCTCAAATCGAAAGCCAAATTGGAAATTGGAAGTTCTATTCACTTCTTATCTTCGTTATGAAGAATCCCTAATTTGATTTGCTCTTTTCTTTCAAAAATGAGCTCAAATTCATCGATTTAAAATGTTATCTTTGATACTTTAAAGTAAATTCAATTTGAAATATAATATATCAAACCGAACTGAAATTGGCTAAAATGAAACCTAGATTCAAATACCTAAAAAACCAAATCCCAACTTGAGTCATACCGAGAACTGAATGAGATATCTAAAATACATGAAATACAATTATAAATTTCAATTTTTTGGTTTTATTAAAAAATATAGTATTTAAATATTCAAAATTATAATTATAAATTTGATTATATTATTATTCATTTTCTGAAATAATTAAAAATCCAAAATATTCAAATCTTTATTTAAATTTTTGTAGACTGTTTTTACTAAATCTTAAATTTTTTTGATTTTTGAAAAAAAATATACATAAGTTCGAATCCAATCAAAACCGAATTATTCACAAAAAAATTTAGATCTTTACAAACTATCACAATCGAATCATACTCGATCTATACCAAACTAACTTCAGTCCAAAAAATAAATCCGAATCGGTGTTAATTAGTGAATATGATATTGTTATTAAAATTTTAGAATTACGATGATGGCAAAAAGAATAAAGAACTACGATAGGTAACATATCAAATCAATCTTTTCACAATGGGCTTAACTAGAAGAGCATAATAGGTGACATAATGCTCTAAATTGGTGATGAAGGTGGATCTGAGATCCTATCTCGGTCCACGAGAAACAATGGGTGAAATTCTAAGTAGTTAACTCGGCAAGTATATCAAAGTCTCAACTCGAAAGAATTCCTTCTCGGAAGCGTGCTGAAGCTTAAAGGAAGTTGGGCGACATGTCGGCAAACAAAAAAATGAAAATTTTCTTATTCCGACAGGGATAATTTCCAAAAATCTAGCAAGAATCTTCTAGATACGATCTTATTTAGAAATTTGTATATTTTCAATTATTCAATCTACTCTGTAACAGCCTCTATGGTTTATAATTAGAGGAGCGGGTCCTTCACAAAAGGGATCGGCTTTTTGACACACAACTAAGCAAAAAAACTGTACTCGGTAACACTCATCTTCTTTGCAGTACACTTCTTTTCTTTAAAGCTCTCAAGAATCCTTGCCCAATCTTTCCCTTTTATCAGAATTTTGGATTTAGCCCTTTGTGCTAGAACCGGTTCGAACAGTTGGTGCCGTCTGTGGGGAACAACATCGAAGGAATTATTTACACAGGAATAAGGAGTGCACGCAAAACAAAGGATTGTTGAAGACAAAGTAACCATCATCTCACCTGAAAGGAGGGATCTAAAATCCAAGAAAACACTGATCCAACACTCGGATTTTCTTTGAACTCTGCTCAAACTAAGGAGAATAATCGAGAAAACGCTCGAGAAGTCGCTACCCTCCCCGGTCCGCCTCAAGGACCACTTTCGATCAAAAATTTGGTGTGCAACATGATAGCACAATTCGAGGCTTCTGATAGAAGAAACTTGGAAAAATTCGACATAATTGAGTCTCGTCTAAACGAGAGTAGCTTTCTGTCTACGCAAAATAATAAGCTAGATGGAGAAGTATTGGCTAGTGTCTACAGAAATCTGTTTGGAGTAGTGCCAAGTCCACAACCAACCAACGTGACGGGACCAGGGCAATCTATAACTCAGAATGTGTCACGGCAACAAACTCCGACTAAAATGGATGCAGCAGTCGTATACGAAATGATGGAGGACATGAGCTCTCAATTCCATCAAGCTACCAGCTTGGCACCAGAGATTGGACGAATCTTAGCTTAAGCTCGAAACTCGCCCTTCGCACCAAGACTAAAAAGGGTCTCAGTAAACCGGGGACCAAGAATAATGTGTCCTACATATGACGGGACCATTGATCTTATCGAATTCACGAGCGCTTTCAATGTCATGATGAATGGACAACTTACAATCCCGACCAGGAGGACGCGGATAACTTCCAACTCTTTTCTAAGAACCTAACCGATGATGCCCTGGTGTGCTTCACCAAGTTACCAACTGGATCGATCAAAGCCTTTAACCAACTTGCCGAGTTGTTCATGAAGCAATCCGTCCTATTCGTTAATCCAGACACTTCTACAGTGGAGTTGTGGTCTTTGAAACAAGGATTTAACGAATCTCTAAAGTCGTATCTCGGAAGATTTAAGAAAATCCTGACTAAAGAAAAAGTTAGTGACGATATGGCTATAGAGGCTCTAAGAGCCGGGATGGTTACGGATGAGGACTTAAGAAGAGATATTTTCGTAAACCGGCCCATTAAGATCTCGAATACCCTTTGTAGAGCAGTAAGGCATGCAGATTACATAGAGGAGAAGAAAATTCATCGAGACTCAGGAGTTAAGGAGTCGAAAGAAGAATATCACGAGACGAGACAACACAATTACAGAGGAAAATCGATCTCGGTGACTGCTTTTCAAGTCGGCGAAACTGACAGCCCAGCTCGTAAGAAGCCATTCAATAGTACTTACAACCGAAGTGAATATTGTGTTTTTCATAATAGGACTAGTCATTCCACTTTGAAGTGAAAACAGCTGCAAGAACTACTTGCCGAGAAGTTCAGTAAAGGAGAGTTGAATCTCTCAGAAGAAGAGACTCAAAAGTTCAAAGCGCAGAAACGAAAAGAAGCCGAGTTGCAAGAAGCAGCTTACAAAGTGGCAAACCAAGAAAGTAGTGTCAAAGAAAAACCAAAACGACAAAAACAGGATAGGGAAACCAAAGAATCAGGATCCCCAAGAGTGAAAGTCAATGTAATCATGGGAGTATTACAATTTTGTGACGACACTATAAGATCAATTAAGAGGTATGAGCAGAAGGTTGTAACAGCTGTTCAACCTTGATCCAATCGAAGAGAACTTAGGACCAGTTGATTCGGAAGTTACAATCACCGCCAAGAATGTCGAAGGAGTAAGCTTCCCATATAATGACCCGCTAGTCATAAAACTAGTGGAGAGAACACTGATTGCATTCGACGAAAGTACGATAAATACAATCGGTACTATCAAGTTAGCAGTCTGAGTTGCCGAAATTACAAGATGGATCAAGTTCTTGGTGGTAGATAAACCGCCAATCTATAATATGATCCTTGGAACACCTTGGATTCACACGATGAAAGCGATCCCGTCAAGCTACCATCAGTGTGTGAAGATTCCGATAAGCGAAGGAGTTTACATGCTTCGAGGAGATCAAAAAATGTCTCGGACATGTTTTGTCGCCGAGTTAAAGTTACGAAAAAAATCATGCATGATCACGGCGACTGTGAAAGGCAAAGCATTGTTGGAGCCTCCCATTCCAGAAAAACCAGACCAATCTAGCGTCGAACTCGTCAATATCGACCTAACATACTCATCTAAATACGTCAGTATTGGGGTCAACTTGAGTAAGCCGATCCAAGACAAGTTGGTCCAACTTCTGGAACAAAACATAACAACATTCGCATGGACAACCAAAGATATGGCTCGAATCAATCTGAAGATTGCAAGCCACATATTGAATGTTGATCCGACTTACAAGCCCATCAAGCAGAAGCAAAGAAAGCTAGGACAGAAAGAATAAATGATGTAATTGACGAAGTCAAAATGCTAACCGAAGCCAGATCCATCGTCGAAGTTTAATATCCGGAATAACTAGCTAACTCGGTAGTCGTTCCCAAGAAGAACGGAAAGTGGCGAGTATGTGTGGACTTCACCGACCTCAACAAAGCTTGTACAAAGGATAGTTTCCCACTGCCAAATATTGACAGAATTGTCGAAGCAACTGCTGGAAACGAACTTCTTTCATTTATGGATGCCTTCTTGGGATATAACAAAATTCGGATGCATCCCGACGACATGGAGAAAAATTTGTGTATCACTGAGCGAGGAACTTATTGCTATAAAGTAATGCCATTATGTTTAAAGAATGCCGGAGTGACTTACCAGCGACTGGTCAACAAGATGTTTGCCGATCAACTCAGAAAAATAATGGAAGTTTACATAGACGACATGCTAGTCAAGTCTTTGAAAGTAGAAGATCACGTCGACCATTTAGCGCGTTGTTTTCAAACTTTGAACGAATATCAAATGACGTTCAATCCAACAAAGTGCACCTTCGGAGTAACCTCACGAGAATTTCTCGGTTATATAGTCACTCAAAAGGGAATCAAAGCAAATCTAAAACAGATTAAGGAAATCCAAGAGCTACCTTCTCCGAAGAACAGAAGAGAAGTTCAAAGGCTAACCAGTCAAATAGCTACCCTAAACTGGTTCATCTCGCGCTCAACAGATAAGTGTCTTCTATTCCGACAACTTTTTGCGGGGAAATAAAGTATTCAAGTGGCATGAGGAGTGTGAGAATGCCTTTTTCGAATTAAAGAAGTATCTTTCCACTCCACTGATTCTTGGGATTCTGAAGACAGAGAACCACTAAACTTATACATTGCAATATCAACATCAGCAGTAAGTAACGTGCTAGTTCGAGATGACAGAGGAACTCAGAACCCAATTTCTACACAAGCAAGTCTTTAGACGGAGCCGAGTCAAGATACCTGACTACGGAGAAACTCGCGCTAGCAGTGGTAACCTCAGCATGGAAGTTACGACCTTACTTCCAGTCTCACACCATCATCAAGTTAACAAACCACATGCAATGAATGATACTACATAGTCAAACAAGTACGGGAGATTGACTAAGTGGGCTATCGAGTTAAGTGAATACGATATCGAGTTTAAGGGAAGAATGAGTGAAAAGTGTCAAGTACTAGCTAACTTTCTAATTGAGCTGGCCCCCGACTTGGAACCTTTAAAGTTAGACAAAGTTCTTCGAACTTGGAATAGTTACGTTGACAGATCATCATCACAACACGGCTCAGGAGTCAGAATCCGACTTGAAAGCTCGACAGGAGAAATCTTGGAGCAATCATTCCGACTTGCGTGTCCAGCGTCCAAAAACGAGGCGGAATACAAGCATTGGTCATAGGGAACAGACTAGCCAAAGAGATTGGAGCAACCGAAGTAGAATGTTATTGTGATTCCCAACTGGTAGTCAACCAAGTAAACGGAGGCTATGATACAAAGAACGATCGAATGGAAGCATACCTCAAAGTCGTCAAAGAGTTGATAAAGGATCTGAAACGCCAGAGGATAGATGGGCAGCTCGCCGACTCAAGGCCAAGTGCGCTTTCTATGCCCAAGTCGATGGAAAGTTGTATCGACGAAGTACAAACGAAATACTCCTCACTTGCATCCTCGGTGACCAAATAAACGAAATCATTAAAAAGACACCTGACGGAGCCGGTGGAAATCATAACAGTGACAGATCACTCGTACATAAAATCTGAACTCTCAGGTATTATTGGCCGACAATGACAAAGGATTGTAAGCAATACGTAGCCAAGTGCGACAAATGTCAACAACATGGGCATATCATCCACGCCCCAACTGAAGAACTAACTTCAGCTGTTATGCCATATCCATTTATGCGGTGGTCATTGGACATAGTCGGACCGTTGCCGTCATCTAGGTAAAAGCGCTTCATGTTTGTCATCACGGATTACTTCTCAAAGTGAATTGAAGCAGAGGCTTTCTCACACATCAAAGATAGAGACGTAGTCAAGTTTGTGTGGAAGAACATAATATCCCGACATTGGCTACCTTACAAGATTGTAACAGACAACATATCTCAATTCATCTTGGCAAAATTCACTAAATTTTGTTCCAGATGGAACATTCGAGTGAGCAAATCTACTCCTTGAAACCCACAAGAAAACGGACAAGCCGATGCAACAAACAAACAGATCATAGATGGTATAAAGAAAAGGATTTCAGAAAAGAAAAGAAATTGTGCTTCTGAGTGGGATGACGTGTTATGGTTACCTCGGACAACATCGAGACTCACGAAATGGAAGTAATAGCCCCAGCAGAAGTAGTGGTACCAACTTTGCATCGAGAACAATTTCTTGAGGAAATTCAAGCAATGAAGCAATGGAAGCCAGCATCGACGACTTGGAGGAAGAACGCAACGAAGCACTTCTCCGAGTGCAGAACTATCAACAGCAAGCCGCAAAGTACTACAATATGAAATTTCGTGGAAGAAACTTTGCAGTAGAAGATCTAGTACTTCAAAAATTATTTGAAAACACGGCTAAATTTAACGCGGGAAAACTCGGCGCCAACTGGGAAGAGCCATATATCATCTGCGAAATCGTAAAACCAGGAGTCTACAAGATTGCGACTATGGAAGGACAGATGGTTCCACGAAGTTGAAACTTCATCAACTTGAAATGGTATTACTATTGACGACATGCCAACTCGTCGATTTAGATGTGTTATTTGACGTATCCTCATCTACTTAATTATGTAATCAGAACTACGTTTTGGCTTGATCTCTGCGGGGTACATAGGTAGCCTTCGGGTGCAGCTAAAACTATATAAAATTTTTATAAGTTCGCATCTCGGGTACAAAAAAAATGGGTTACACCCTAATTCCCGAAAAAGACGAGATCAAATTCTCACGAAACAGAGTACAACTCTACAGAATTTGCCGAGATCAAATTCTCGATAAACACTCAAATTTGAGTCTTCAAAACCTCACTGGGTCGAAAAATCCCGCACTATAAAACAAGTCTTAAAACCTCACCGGATCGTAAAATCCCACTCAATATAGCTGAGGCTTAAAATTTCGCCAAGATGGAATTCTCGTAAATAATAGAACCAAGTCTCAAAACCCCACTTAAGCCGAGACATAGTCTCTCGCAAATCTTAAAGTCGAAACTTAGCTTTTCACACAGAAAGCTGAGATCTATTTCTCGCAAATCCCAAAACAGAGACCTAGTTCTCACAAACGGACACAAGATCTAATTCTCACACAAAAGTGAGACCTAGTTCTCACAAAAGAACACGAGATCTATTTCTCACATTTAGCCAAGACCAAGTTCTCACAAGTACGAGATCTAATTCTCCCACTTAATTGAGACCAAGTTCTCGCAAACAAAACACGAGATCAAATTCTCGCAGAAAGACAGCATAGCTTTGTATAGATTTTCCGAGGAGAAATCATCAACAAAAACGAAACATAGTTTTGTAAAGATCCGCGAGATTAAGTTATCAAATAAGGACATAACATAGTTTTGTACAAGTAAACAAAAATTTTCTCAATTAAAATAAAACGACATTACTATGAAGTTTTCTTCCGAGGTTGAAATTCTTAAAACTTAAACAAGTCTTAAAATCTTAGCTTTAAATGCCAACAGTGAAATTTCTCTTCCTAACAATCGGGATCGAACTCTCAAACTTAGGAGAGAAACGTAACTAACGCACAAAAACAAGAAAAGATCTCAGGAATCAAACTTCATATTTGTCTAATTATCATACAAAATTACTAGATAATATTTTTTAACAAGTTCTCATATTCGGCTTTCAAAATCGAAATGAATTAGAAATCATATTAACAAAATAATTAAGTTGTTCATTATACATGTAAATAATTACAAGGCAATTTGCTGATTACAAGGATCAAAGAGATGACTTATAAAAAAAGCCGAACTACGATTACAAAAATCAAAGAGATGACTTATAAAAAGCTGAACGGCGGTTACAAGAATCAAAGGAATGACTATGAAAAATACAAAAATTCAGACAAAAAAAAGGAAAACTAATTCCTATTATGATCTTTGCTTTTTGACGCTTCCCCAATCTCAAACACTGGAACAATCAAGTCTCCAAGAAATAGCGACGTCAAGTTCTCCCTGTTGACAACCTCCTTGGACTCGTTCACCTTAGCAGTCATCACTTCAACAAATGCTGAAGGGATGTTAACGCCCCGAGCAGAGAGCCATTCGAGAGCATTCTTCGACCCAAGATATTGGGCATAAGCCAACCGAGCCTCCAGGTTCCTATCCAAATCGTTAAACCGAGCAGCAATTCGGTTGAAGCGCTCGGGAAATTGATCTTGAAGATCTTGGAAGATCTTCTTCTGCTCTTCATTCAGAACTTGGTGAAGTCGGGAGTCGAAATTCTCCCTCATAGAGTCCAATTCGGTTTGGAGCCCCACGAGCTTGTCATTGGCCTTCTCGGTGGACTTGAAAAGCTGTGTTCCAATCTGACTCAGCGCACTTCAGCGACTCCGTCAAAGCCGCATTCTGTTCCACCAATCTGAAGACGTTTTCACGCTCTACCTTCCACTACAAGAAAACATGTTATATTGTGACCAAAAATTTTTGACCAAAATTTTAGTCAACATAATTATGACCAAAAATTTATCAATTCTTGATGAACTAAATATTTGATTAATAAATGATCAAAATATTTTGACAAATTGATATATTGTCAAAATATTTTGACTACTTTTTAACGATAATATATACACTACTAGAAAACAACTCAACTTTAACTATAATTATGATCATAAATTGGTAAAAAAAACAGTTGGATCGATCTATTATTTTATTCATAGTTATATCATCATTTTCGTACGCTTTGAAAAGGACAACAAGATAAGATAATATAACCAATAACCATTGAAAGAATTTCTTTATCAATTTATCTAAACTTAAAAGTATTTGTCGATTTTAAATTCGGGTATGTTCATGTATTCTAGACATAAAAATTTGGTCCATTTAGTGTAAGCTAAACTATCAACTTTAGTTACTTTGTTTATACTTCAGAGTTTTAAAGCTCTGTCCTTTTTAAAAAATCCTTAATGATAAATTGTCTCAAATTTAGGATTTGGGGATCCATAAGTTGAAGTGTATGTTCGATAATCGTGGCCAAAAAGGAGTCAAATCTCAAGTCATAAGTGGCCATCGTGAGAAATTTGTGAGGTATATTATACAAATTTAACTTCGTTTGATTATTTATATCAATCTGTGAATCTGCTCAAACTGTATGAAAGTATCTGATTGATTTTAAATAGATTGGATAATATGGACTCGAGGTACTTGCAAAGTCCTGAAACGGGTCTGAACAAATCTACATTGAATTCACAAAGAAGAAAACTTTTTGAGCAAGGAAGCAAAACAACATCTGGATCTTTCAAGAAAAGATTTAGACAAGGATCTGAGGGACTTTGGTCTTTTGGTCGATCAATTGGACTTGGAGTTTCACGTGCTGTTTTCCCAGAAGATCTTAAAGCATCAGAGAAGAAAATATTCGATCCACATGACAAGTTTCTTGTATTCTGCAATAAGTTTTTCATAGCTACTTGTATCCTCTCTATATCTATTGATCCACTCTTCTGGTTTCTTCCGATTATAGACGATGAAGAGAAATGTATTGATATAGATCGGAAGTTAGCAACCACAGTAGCTACGTTAAGGACAATTATCGATTCGTTTTATCTCTTTCACATGGCTCTCAGGTTTAGAACAGCTTTTGTTGCTCCTTCATCTCGGGTTTTCGGTAGAGAAGAACTTGTCATAGACCCTGCACAAATAGCAAAGCGATATCTGCAACGCTATTTCTTCATTGACTTTCTTTCAGTGCTTCCCATTCCACAGGTTTAACAACAGGACTCATATAATCGTTTGTATAGCATGTTCTTTTGTAGTTCGCTAGATAGCGATTGTGATCAGATATCAATGACAACAATCAGCAATCAATGATTAGTTTTATTGTTCTTTTCAAAGTTTCTGCGACTAATCGCTGGTTTAGTGACTAACAAGAGAACAACAATTAGTTGTGGTTGCTGCTCATTGTCGCCAAGCAACTACCAACATAACAAGACCTACCTCTTCCGTTTCAATGATTTTACTTTGTTTGTTTTCTTTCAGATTGTAGTTTGGAGATTTCTATACACTTCAAAAGGTGCAAGTGTGTTGGCAACAAAAGAAGCACTTCTATACATAGTGTTAGTGCAATATATTCCTCGATTTCTTCGTATGTTACCTCTAAGCTTAGACTTGAAGAGAACAGCAGGAGTTGTCGCTGAAACTGCTTGGGCTGGTGCAGCGTACTACTTGCTACTTTTCATGCTCGCTAGTCATGTTAGTACTATTAATACTTATGTCTGTTTTATTGAAACAATTTTGTTCTCATTTAGTGTATAAATTTGCAGATTATGGGGGCTTTGTGGTACTTGCTTGCCTTAGAACGCAATGACGACTGCTGGACTCTAGCATGCAACGATAATGATAACTGTACCAGAAGCTTTTTGTTTTGTGATACACAAAATACAGAAGGTTATGCTGCTTGGGACAAAGTTAAAGATTCGCTTCTGAATGAGAACTGTCCGGTCGATATCGATGAAGATGATGAGACTCCCTTTGATTTTGGAATCTACTTACGAGCCCTTGGCTCTGACATTTACACATCTAACAACTTTGTCTCCAAATACTTATTTTGCTTATGGTGGGGATTACAAAATCTAATGTAATACAGAAAAAATGCAGTCAACTTAGTGTCATTATAGGTATTACCCCAAAAAAAAAAAAAACATTTGGAAGATTTATGATGGACTAATCCGTCGGAATCCGCCCGCAAGAGGCCCGTCGGACGGAAAATGTCTAACCCTTCTATATATATTTTTTTCATTGTTAAACTGCAGTACTCTTGGTCAAGAGCTTGATACCAGCATATACATTGGAGAGGTTATATTCTGCATATTACTTGCAATTGCAGGACTTCTACTTTTGCCCTTCTCATTGGTAACATGCAGGTAAAGTAAGAAAGGAGCTAGTCCCTTTTTCTTTTCTTTGTTATGTTGAATGATTTTCATAAGTGACTGAAACTTGATATAATCTTTGGCTCTTTTCAATGAACTCATGACAGACTTATCTTCAATCACTAACTAGGCGGTTAGAAGAAACACGACTCAAAAGACAAGACTCAGAACAGTGGATGCATCATCGAATGCTTCCACAAGAACTGCGAGAAAGGGTTAAACGTTATGATCAGTACAAGTGGTTGGAGACACGTGGAGTTGATGAAGACAGTCTTGTTAAGAGCCTTCCAAAGGATCTTAGAAGAGATATCAGACGTCATCTCTGTTTTGCCTTAGTCCGAAGAGTAAGCTTCTTGTCCTATTTGGTTTTCATGTTAAGATTAAGGGCATCTCAAAGTTCTTTTTTTGGGCATCTCAAAGTTATCATACATCATACAAAAAGAGAAATGAATCCGGTTTTAAAAAGAACAAAATGGGACAATCACATAGCGCTAGAAAATTTATACAAGATACGAAATACTAGGCATTGGCATAATACCTAGAACCAAATACCCAAACCAAAATCAAACTGAAATAATGAGTATCCGGACAGTTGTGGGTTTTCTCAAAATACCCGATGGTTTTTTTTTGTTGATACACTTGAGTATCGGGTAATAAACTAAATCAAATAGATATCCAATAGGGTACCCAAAATACCCGGTTATATTTAGATATACATTAATAAGACTAAAAATTTGGATATTTCAAGTAATTTTAGATAATTTTTGGATAATTTAGCTATATCGAGTAATTTTTGGGTAAATTCTGAAAAACTTTCGGGTACCTTTTGGGTATTTGGATTTTTTTCGGTTCTCAAAACGTTTTATCTAAACTGACCGAAAACCAATCGGAACTATAATCAAACTGAACCGTAATTTTTTGGGTACCTATATGGGTAAAATATTATCTACATGAAATACCCGGAACAGGTCGGTTCTTATCCAAAAAAAACCCGAATACCCAAATGACAAGACCTACGAAATAAATCCAAAACAAAAATCAAGAAAACATAGTATACGCTTTGGGTAGGACTAGGAGAGTAGATGATATTTTGCATAGTACTGTATATTTCCAACTGTGCGGCACTTGTGATGGAGTGGTAGAGGCCACCATTTGAAAATCTTAATTCACTGCATTAAAATCTATTTTCAGAGTCTTTAATTCGATTTTGTGTTTGTTTTGATGTGATAGGTTCCATTATTTGAGAAAATGGATGACAGGCTGCTAGATGCAATCTGTGAGAGGCTTAAGCCATGTCTATACACAGAGAAATCTTACTTGCTTCGTGAAGGAGACCCTGTGAATGAGATCTTGTTTTGCAATTGTAAGATTCAAAGATTAAGAAATAACTCTTCTTATTGCTTAAGAAAACTAACTCAAAACTTAAGCTTCTCTTGAATCTCATAAGTTGTATCACACTTTGATACCTTCTTATAGAATGATACTCAAGATCCAAATGGAAATATTACTTCTTAGACAACTCCTAAAATGTAATATGTATATTTAGACTCTCCTAAACATACTCTTGTGTTTTTCCTTTTTTCCATTCTTCAAGCTTACTCCAACATTCTCCCTCCTAAGCTTGAAGTTACTTCTTCCAAATCCTTTACGCCAATGAGGTCTCTCATTTCCTTGAACTTCAATCTCCCAAGTGCTTTTGTGAGTATGTCTGCTCTCTGTTTGTTTCCCGGGACATGCTCAACTTCTATCAAGCTTCTTTCAACACATTCTCTAATGAAATGGTATCGTGTGTGAATATGTTTGCTTCGGCCATGAAACACAGGATTTTTAGTAAGAGCAATTGCAGATTGATTGTCTATTCGGATGACAACCTTCTCACATGATGAACCTGTGATTTCCTTGATCAAGTCTTGGAGCCAAATTGCTTGCCTTGCTGCTTCAGTACCAGCCATGAATTCAGCCTCACAAGAAGATAAAGCCACAGTGTCTTGCTTCTGTGAACACCAAGAAACAGGGCTTTCTCCAAGATAGAATATGTGACCTGTTGTGCTTTTGCCATCATCTGGATCGACATTGTGACTACTGTCACTATAACCAATAAGCTTTGTCTCCTTTGATCGTCCAAACTCTAACCCAAGTGTAGTAGTTCCCTGCAGATACCTCAAACAATGTTTCATTGCTGCTCCATGTGATTCCTTTGGATTTTGCATGTATCGACTCAACACACCAACACAATAGGATAAGTCTGGTCTTGTATGAAGCAAGTAACGTAAGCATCCAACATTTCGTCTGTAACTCGTAGCATCAATGTCCTTTTCCTCCAAAGATTTTGACAGTTTCAGACCCGTCTCCATTGGTGTATGTGATGGATTACACTTACTCATTCCAGCCTCTTCTAAAATCTTTAAAGCATATCGTCTTTGATTCAGAGTTATTCCCTCTTTGTGTTGATTTACTTCAATACCGAGATAGTATGTTAATCTTCCAAGATCACTCATCTCGAACTTTGTTGCCATCTCCTTCTTGAATTCGTTAATGACTCTTAAACTTGTTCCTGAAACAAGTAAATCATCGACATATACAGCAACGAGAAGTGTATCGTGATTTACCTTCTTTTGATATACAGATGGTTCTTTTGAGCATCTCTTGAATTGCAGTCCTTTTAAGATCTCATTCAATTTGTCATTCCATGCTCTTGGAGCTTGCCTTAAGCCATACAATGCTTTGTTAAGTCTGTAAACTTTGTCTTCACTACCCTTCTTAACAAAACCCTCAGGTTGTGTGACAAACACCGTTTCTCTTAATTCTCCATGAAGAAAGGCCGTCTTTACATCAAGGTGATGTATTTCCCATCCATAAGACGCAGACAGGTTGATGAGAAGTCGAATTGTCTCTATGCGAGCTACTGGAGCAAATACTTCGTCGAAGTCTATTCCATGTTTTTGTACATAACCTTTTGCAACGAGTCTGGCTTTGTGCTTGTTGATGCTTCCGTCTGAGTTTTTCTTAAGCTTGAATACCCATTTTAAACCTATTGGTTTTACTCCTTGTGGAAGATCAACAAGATTCCACGTGAGGTTTTTGTTGATGGAAAAGATTTCATCTTCACAGGCTAAAGTCCATTGTCTTGATTCTTTTGCTTCTTCAAAGTTTCTAGGCTCATCGTTCAAACACATCAACAGATATTCTCCGTCATCTTCTGCAAGATTCAAGATGTAATCACTGAGATATTTTGGCTGTCGAGAGACTCTGTTTGTTCTTCTTGGGGCAAGATCATCATCTCCATTATTATCCTCTTCGTCTCTATCACCATCTGATTCACTTCTACTGTTACCAGAGTTTCTCTCAGTTGCTTCGTCGTTCTCGATCTTAACAGGTGAAGAAGCAATTCTGTTATTGTCGTTCTGCTCTGTTCTCAGAGCAGGGGTATCACTATCAAGCTCTGTTTCGTCTGGATTCTGCATTCCTGTATCTATTCCACGATTTCCATATCTTCCAAACTCAATTGTAAATTCTTCATCTCTTTCTTCTTCTTCACGACTTTTCTTTTCCCAGTTCCATTTCTTTGTTTCGTCAAAAACAACATCACAACTCACTGTGATCTTCCGAGTTTGTGGGTCTAGTAATCTGTAGGCCTTCGAACCAGGCTCTGTGGTAGGCTTGATAGTGTAACCACAGATGGCGGTAGAGTTGGATTCTTCAACCGGAGTTTATTGAAAGAAGGAGATTTCTGTGGTGACGAGCTTCTGACATGGGCGCTTGATCCTAAACCTAGTTCTAGTCTCCCTTCCTCAACAAGATCTGTGAAGGCCTTAACTGAAGTAGAAACTTTTGCTTTGGTAGCTGATGACCTGAAATTCGTGGCGAGCCAATATACTAGACTCCATAGCAAACAAGTGCAACATACTTTCAGATTCTATTCACAGCGATGGAGGACTTGGGCTGCTTGCTTTATTCAAGCCGCGTGGCGACGGTATACAAAGAGGAAGATGTTGGAACAACTTCAAATACAAGAAGAAGAAGAGGAAGAAGAAGAGTCAGCATTGGTGAAATTTCTAAAACCCTCATAACCATATTTCTCTGCTGAAAGTCCTTGACTGTTTGTTGATCCAAGTTGAAAACGTTAGATCTCTGTGTGTATCTTCATTTACTTGTAAACAAATAATGAACATCAACTATAATATTTACTTTTCGTTGGTTACACACTTGAGCTAACACAAATTGTTGGGTGGACTCCGTCTCATAGACCCAATAAAGTAATTGAGCTCGGCCTGTTAAGCAAATGTTTGAACATACATTAAGGACAAATAATTGGTTACAATTATGTTTCTTTTATTTTGTTAGTCGGGAAGTTCAGACTCAAGAACCGAAATGCCTACAAGTTCGGGACCAGTAATTGTGAATATTAAACCAAAGACCACAACATCCTGCGACTTCCCCTCTAGCGAAACATCTTGTTATCTCTTGTACCGCCGTAATCACTTAACTGAACACGCCGCATAACCTTCTGTTCTGATTGGTAGATTTTCGACACAAGCTACTGGCATCCCACGAATCGTGAGCTTTTTATAATCCTCTATGTTTAATACCAACATTTAACCTCTATGTTTAACCACTAGTCCTGATTATATTTATGTTCCATTGTAAAGATTTGTTCTTTCATTGTTCTTTCTACTCTGCCTCCCTCGAGTCCTTGACACTAGCTATTAGCTGTATTTTGACCGACTCATTATTATATTAATAGAATATAATAATAAGAGAGTCCTTATATCAAATGGTCAGGTACAAGATCGAGTCACAATGTACAAACAATTCAAAATACGATCTAATTAATTATTACTAGTAAAAAGTAAAAGATTTCTTTTTTGTAGAGATTATTATATTAAATTTCTCTTTTATGTTCTAAATTATACACAATACCCTTTTTCTTTACCTTATTAGAAATGCTTTTTTTGATGTTTTCAATTTTGAGAAACCTGTTTTGGTGGCATTTCATTGTAGCATAGTTGTCCATGATAGACCATATAAATGTTCATTATGAACAATACTCTATGTTATGTCTATAATTGACCACAAAGATGTCTACCTTACATGAATTATGTCAATGATGGACAAATTGACCAACGAAAAAAGGCATTTTCATAAATATGAAACATGTGTTGGGGTATTTTTTAATAAAGTTTTAAAAAGATGATATTTTTAGTAATTAAAAACATAAAAGAAGGACAAAAATATCTCATTTTTATATTATTATTTGTCCAGGCGATGTAAATTTAATGCAATCAAGAATCATTCAAAAGTAGTTTTATATGATCATAGTCGTACACTTTAGAAAGGACAATTAAGATAAGATAAAATAACCAAAAACCAGTTTCGATTCAACAACCAAGATCTGATCAGAAAAGAAAAATTTTATTTATTAATTTAAACGTAAAAGCATTTGTTGGACCTTTTTTTTTTTTTTTTTTGCTGGTACGACATTTGTTAGACTTTGAATTCAGTTTTGTGTATTTTAGATATATTTATTTGGTCAACTTTATGGAGATGAAGTATCGATTCGTTAATTCGATTATAATAAAAACATATATATCGAATTTGGTTACTCTGTTTTTCTTACTTTTTTTGGGTCAAATGTTACTCTGTCTATAATTTGGAGTTTTAGAGTTTTCTCATTTTTCGTATCGTTAATGATACGTTATCGCAAAAACAGGTTTTGGGGATTCATAAGTTGAAGAATATGTTCGATAGTTGTGTTGGAAAGTCAAATCGCAAGTCGTTAGTGGCCAACGGGAGAAGTTTGTGAGGTCTGTTATATAAATTTAACTCCATTGGAATAGTTTGATCAGTCTGTGAATCTAATGAAACTGAGTTACAATTACAAGACTATGAAAGTATTTGAGTTTACATGATTTTACATAGGTTGGAAAGTATGGACTCGAGGTTCTCGCAAAGTTCTGAAGCCGGTCTGAACAAATTCACATTGAGTTTACAAAGGCTAAACCGTTTTGGACAAGGAAGAAAAACATCATCTGGATCTTATAAGAATGGATTCAGAATCGGATCCGAGGGGCATTGGTCTATAGGTCAATCGGCTGAAGTTGGGATATTCCGCGAAGATCTTAAAGTATCAGAGAAGAAAATATATGATCCACAAGACAAGTTTCTTGTACTGTGCAACAAGTTTTTCTTAGCTAGTTGCATTCTCGCTGTATCTGTGGATCCGCTCTTCTTGTTTCTTCCGGTTATAAACGATGAAGAGAAATGCATTGGTCTAGATCGGAACTTAGCAACCTTAGCAAGTACATTAAGGTCATTCATAGATTCGTTTTATCTGTTTTACATGGCTCTCAGGTTTAGAACAGCTTATGTTGCTCCCTCGTCGCGGGTTTTCGGTCGAGGAGACCTTGTGATAGACACTGCGCAGATAGCAAAGCGGTACCTGAAACAGTATTTCATCATTGATTTGCTTTCTGTGCTTCCCATTCCACAGGTTTTAACAACACAATACAGTCACAGAATCGTTAAATCTCTTTCAGTTTCTATAGTTTTTACTTTGTCTTCTTTCAGATTGTAGTTTGGAGATTTTTCTACACTTCAAAGGGTTCAAATGTACTGGCAACAAAAGAGGCACTTCTATATATTGTGTCAATCCAATATATTCTCCGGTTTCTACGTTTGTATCCTCTGAGCTTAGAGTTGAGAAGAACAGCTTGCGTTGTAGCTGGAACTGCTTGGGCTGGTGCAGCTTACTACATGCTACTTTATATGGTTGCGAGTCATGTCAGTACCAATTATACTTATGTCTGTTTCATTTTCACTGAAGCAATTTGTTCTCATTTTAGTGTATAAACATGCAGATTATTGCATCTTTATGGTATTTGCTTGCCTTAGAACGCAATAATGACTGCTGGAGTCAGGCTTGCAACGATAACGAGAACTGTACCAGAAACTTCTTGTTTTGTGGTAACCAAAATATGGAAGGTTATGCTGCTTGGGATCGTATCAAAGATTCGGTTCTTCAGCTAAACTGCGGTTGATGCAGATGATGAATCTCCTTTTAATTTCGGAATCTACTTACGAGCCCTTTCTGAAGGAATTGTTTCATCTAATGACTTTCCTACTAAATACTTCTTTTGCTTATGGTGGGGATTACAAAATCTTAGGTAATACAGAAAATGTTGCATCCACTTTATTGTCATTATAATCATTCATTTTCGCATTTGTGATTTTGATTCTCCTTACATGATTTTTAATATGGTACGAGAGCCCAAAGTTAGCATGACACACATGTAATTCGCCTTGTGTGTATTTCCGAAATAACTAATTTGTGATGTGTGTTCGTACACATCTTGAGGGAATATGCTAGAATGCAATAAATATTCTACGTCAAGTTGAGATAATTCTAGTCTAATATTTAAGATTTATGGATCATTTTGTTTGTTGTCAATTGGTTTCAAGTTAAAATACCATTGTTAGTAATACTTCATTGTCAAACTGCAGTACAATTGGTCAAGGGCTTGAAACCAGCACATACCCTGGAGAGGTTCTGTTCTCCATAGCACTTGCGATTGCTGGACTTATACTATTTTCCCTTCTCATTGGTAACATGCAGGTAAAGAATGATCTTGTCTGTTTTCTTTTTCTTTTTTTTTTTAATGACTTTCAAGAGTATATGAAAAACATATAATCTTTGGCGATTTCTGACAAATTCGTGACAGACTTATCTTCAATCACTCACTATCCGTTTAGAAGAAATGCGAGTCAAAAGATGTGACTCAGAACAGTGGATGCATCATCGAATGCTCCCACCCGAACTGCGGGAACGGGTCAGACGATATGATCAGTACAAGTGGTTGGAGACGCGTGGAGTTGATGAAGAGAATATTGTTCAGAACCTCCCAAAGGATCTTAGAAGAGATATCAAACGTCATCTCTGTCTTGCCTTAGTCCGAAGAGTAAGTTTACTGTCCTTTTTGGTTTCTTTTGTTAAAATTAGTCTCAAAAGTTAGCTTATATTCTATTAAAATTGATAATAACTAACCTAAAGAGAAAAACATATGGAAAACAAAATAAGACACTTATAATATAGCACTAAATAATTTAACAAGGGATACGAAATACAACCCAAATAAAATTCAAAAACACTGAAAACAATTTGAGATAATACAATCCATTTTCAACTTCAAGGAAACTGTGGTGGATCGGAAACCGTTTGAAAGTTTTAGTACTTGAAAATATATATATACATATATTTTGAGAAAAATGTAACCTTGAACTCTTAAAAAATTGTTGAAAAGAAATTGAACTTCTACGTGGTTGAATTTAAATGCAAACTTTTGATGATTTATCAATTAAATCACAAACTTGTATCGATGTATTGCGAAATTTTATCGTCCAAGCTATCTTCACCCACTACAAGAAAAAAGGCCTATTTCCGACGGCCAAAACCGTCGGTTTGCTGTCGAAAAGAGCCCTAACCGACAGCTTAGTAACGGGAAACTAGCCGTCGGTTCGGCATGGTCGGAAAAACAAATTTCGTCGGAATTCGTCAGAAATTTTTCTTCCGTCGGTATTTTCCGACGGATTAACCGTCACCTTCCGTCGGACATTTC
>OVAX01001671.1:0-40849 GCA_900406405.1 Lepidium africanum | reverse complement strand
TAGACTCGATCCTATATGTAATGCAATACAGCTACATGAGCACTCTGTTTTTGAGTTTTTTAAAAAGGTTTATCAACTTTTTTGTGTTTTTCTATGCCTTACATGAATGCATGAACAAAATATGCTTGAAATGCAAAATCTTTTTGGTTTTTTGTAAAACTTAGATGAATGCATGATCTAAATGAGAATGGAAAATAAGAACAGAGCAAACATGATCAAATAACCTCTAGAACCCTCCCCCAAACTTATATCACACAGTCCCTTGTGTGGATAAAAGCTTAAAGGAGAATCCTAGACCATCAACAAGCAAAAACGATAAAAGAAATGCAATGATATATACAATGAATGTTTGGAGTTAATACCTCATTTGAAGTACTGAGTCCAATCAAATGGATCAGCATAGTCCGTGTAGTGTGGAGGCTGGTAAGGGGCAGGATCATAATCAAGTGACACTGGGGCGTAACCCTGCAGAGTTGTGTCATAAGAAAGTGGAGTTGCCTCATTGTCAATTGGCATTGTGTGTTATGAGGCAGCAGAGTTGGATGGGTTGCTGTCCTGAGGAGTCGTGAAGTGGGATTTAGGTCTTGAAGATTCGCCTATAACTTCTCTTATATCCTAATTGGATTGATATCCCTTATCTGAAGAGGACTGGATATCTGGAACGAACTCCAAGTAATGGACTTTGTCTCTACAAGTTCATTGATCCAATATACAAGAACTCATTGAATGAAATGAGTAATGGATATTTCATGACAAAAACCAAGGAGGAGGCTTTTACCCTCATTGATAACCTAGCTGCAAGTTCTGCTAGCCATTGTCCACTGTATGACCGAAGCAAGAAAGTCAACAGTGTGGAGTCGCAAAAGATCGATGAACTAATAGAGAAACTGGATATGCTAATCAAAGCATGCCAAACCAACCAGAGAGGCATACATCAGTGTGACGACACGGCAGCGATGGCTTATATTCAGGATGGTTCAAACCTGACAAAGGATCAGAGGGAGGTCGACTATGTGAATTGGCAGAACAGGGGACATAATCAGTTTTATCTTTTTCCTATAGAAGCACTAATGTGGAGAATCCCCAAGATCAAGTTTACCCATCTTAGACAATGCCACAAGGATCCCCTTTTCAAGGTAAACCGTTTGTGCCAAGTCAAGGAAATAGGTGGAACAATCAGAAACTGTATGGAAGAATTCTGGTGGAAATCAAAATTGACAAAAACCCTTCAAACCTTTTCAGCATGCAACACCACAACAACTAGCTCCAGTAAGCTCACCTGGTACTTCTAATGACAAGCTTAAATCGATGATGCAACATCTTATGCAAAAGCAACAAAAACTATAGGGGAGATCAATGCAAAAGTTGACGGTATGTACAATGACTTCAAAAACAAGTATGAGACAATTTGTTCTTTTGTAAAAAAGCTGGAGATTTAAGTTGCTCAGATTGAAGAGGTGATGAGGAGGCCTCAAGGAGTACTTCCAGGGAAAACCGAAACAAATCCTAAGGAGACATGCCATGCAATCATATTCGATCTTGATTTCAGTAGCGATGAGGTTTTCAAGTCAGTTCATGAGGATATGGTTTCAGAAGGTAAGGAGAAACAGTACAGAGTGGTCGAAGAGAAAGAGGAGACAACACCAAAGAGGATTTTGTAGAAAACTGATAAAGGGGCTGATCTCCAAGTTTACAAACCACCGCTCCCCTTCCCAAAACAACTCACCAAGCTGGAAGATCAAGATAAGTTCACTATTCCCTGCACTCTTGGAAAATTGAACTTCGAAAATGCACTTTGCAATTCTGGACAAGTGTGATAAACAGTGTTTTTATCGGTTTTAACCCTTGTTTCCCATGGTTTTATTGAGTCAAAATACATTTTTTTAGAGTCTTTTAGTCCTTTATCGAGCCTTTTCAGGTCATAGGTCACATTTGGAGAAGATGAGCTGTTTTGAGTAAAAACGAGTATATGGAGATGCAGAATCATATAGAAACGTTAGAAGTTTAACTTCCTTTAAAAACTTCCCACCATTGGATCAAGCTGCAATCTGGGTACAAGATAGCCACGTGAGGTAGCTTTCATTTGGAGGTGGTTTGAGGGAAATCGGACAAGTGGTTAGGAATATATGACGATTTTATCGAAGATATGTCATTCTGGCCGAGAACAAACGAAAGAGCCGCCCAACTTGCAGATTGATCTGTCCACTCCTGGATCGATCGATCTGACCCTATTTCGTGAGAAAACCTCAAAATTTCCATATTTCGCCTGTTTAACTTATTTTGTAACAAAACAATTTTGACCTATAAAAACTAGGTATAGCCAACTTTTAGAACAACCTTCTTTTCACTTTTCATTATTCGACTTTTAGTTTTGTTCTTGTAACCTCTAGGGAGAAGATTTCATCCTCTACAACTCTTTGGAGAAGATTTCTGAACCCTTTTCTATTTTAATTCAGTTTATCATTATGTTTATATATTCTTCTTCTTTGTTTGTTCTTTCTACTATGTTTGAGTAGTTTATCAATAAAGTTTAGGGTTTTCTAGAGATTTAGGAATCAATGAATTAGGAACAAATATTGCTCGATCTTGTGTGTTCACCATCTATTGATGTGTGTAATGCCTAGATTAGCCTGATCACCTAGTATAAGATCATAGGTTGTTTAACTCTCCAAAAGCTTGTTAGATGTCTGGACTAGCTTAGACGAGCAACTAGTCCTTATCCAATGAAATCTGATGTTAAGGCTAGTTGTGGGCGGCCTATCAGACCAATTCGATAATGCATGTTTACATCTCTAGGTCCAAATGACAGTTTATGATTCTAGGTTATTAGATATAGTAGTCGACACCACGACAATGAGTTTGCTACAAATCTATGTCTGAGTCAAGAATTGGTTGAATGTATGTCTTGAATAGTTTCCTGATTTGATTTCCAATTTCCTGATGAATTCCCAATGCCTGATGCCTTTATTTATTAGTTTTACATCGTTTATTGTTTTGTTTAGTTTCCAACATTATTTGAATTGTCTTAGCTTAAGTTTTGTCTAAAGATTGATAGTGTAACCATTGGTTTTTGTGGATTTGATCCCTAAGTAATACTTCGTTTGCTGTGTATCTGCACTAGATTCATAGGGTTAAAACCTGAGTGTATCAAAATGTGAATGTGATTTCGTTCGAAACAATAAACAAGCTTGGAGTTGAGCTTATGTAGGATCACAATACCTCTATTTCCTTTGGAGATGCCTCCTGTAAGTGCATGCAGGATAGATTAGTGGACTTTCCACACATGATTGGAAACTGCAAGGTTCCAAAGGACTTCACTGTGGCAGAGATATCACGAGGTGGTGTGGTTCCCCTTACTCTTGGGAAGACCGTTTTTGAATAATGTTGGGGCTAATATGGATTTCCCAATAGTAAGGTGGTTTTTGTATACTGTTGCGGCTACTCTGTTTTGAGCTTTGCGCGGTTTTAGTAGTGAAATGACGATAAAAAAAGAATGAAAGTGATATATAGGTTTTTAGGCTTATAATTCCCTAAAATTATCCGCGATACGCGGCGGTTTTTTTATAAACTCTTTTGATTAAACAATGTCTATGCGTTTTGTAAAGGAAAATAGCCTATGACTCTTGCTTCAATATGTAGTGAAGTTTAGAGGTAGTGGAAACAAAATTGAGAGTGTGGGGATTGTCAAGAGCAAACCTTTGAAGATGTAGAGCTAAAATTGGGCACAATTCCTATGTTCTCTCATCATTTGTTGAAGTCTATTTACAAGAATCTGCTTACATTCGTTGCGATAGATCCAGTAAAATAAACTTAAAAAACAAAACCAAAGAAAATTGTGGATGTTTGTTTATCTCATTATAGCCAAGAGTAATAGCTTACCTTATACAATAGAAACAATGCGTAGAATGATATGAACCACAAGCATGAGAAATGCACGCACAACCTAGATAAATTAAGACAAATATCAAGAAAACAACTTTAACAGTGATAATTTAAAAAACAATTTCAAGTAACAAAGAAAACACTTCAGGAAAACAATTCACAGACCATAAAGGAATCTGTTTCTATAATACTTTTAAAGAACATAGATTCCTTACACGATAGTTGTATTTAAAATGAGAAATCACAAGATACTATAAACTTACTCTTTATTTGAAATCGCAGAAACTCTAACTCTTACCATATTCAAGTTTTTCTACTATTAATTTTTACTGATTTTTCTTGTTTTCTAAGATTATTTGGTCTTTCAAATTGAAAATCATAAAGAATCATTAATCACTGTTAATGGATAATGTACCTTGTCTAAACTTCCTTTTCCTGTAAACTACCAGAATAACATGTCAAAAGAGACAAGATTACAGACGGACATGCTTTTACTGAATTCGGGACGGTTTACAGATATTAAGGAGACATAAGTAGTTGTATCTGGAAGAGTTTAGAAATTGTCTGGAATTTGTAACAGAAAGGAAGAGTTTTAGATAAATCCAGAAGATGAGTGAATAGCTATGTTTCATCCGGGACGTATGTAACACTTCTAGACAGTTTAAAAGTGATTTCGTAATACGGCTCCAGACGGACAATCGAGAAGGACTATAAAAAGGAAAATGTTTTTTATTATTATGATAATATTGTAAATTAAATATGTGGCAACAAGATGGAAGTGTCGGTGATTTTTAGTTGATTCGGGATGATATTTGTTGTCGCGACCCGTCCCAACCATTGCTTTGTGGTCAAGAGCTGTCTACGTACTGTTAGGGGTCGAGAGAATTATTAATTTCCGTCTGAATATGTCTGGATCCGTCTAGACGTAAACCTTCTCTTACATTTAACACTTGTTCACATTCATCATACGGGAAGAAAAGTTTTATCCACAAAACCTACGGGTTTGTTTAATTTTTTTGACAAATGCATAGCCAAAATTTGTTATTGTGAAGTTTAAAACATTTATTTATGGCTCACCTAAACTACATTCGTTCTTGGATGGATAATCCTCCTCACGATATCAATACTGGGCTATTGACGGAAGAGTATGCTGATAGAGTTATGGAGAAAATCTGTTTCGCAAGTATTGAATTATTTGTACAGGACTGGGTTTGTGCCCAGATACAAGATATGGTATATGCACGGTGAAACTGAGGAAATGATTCAATAGACATGTCTAGCATGGTGATCTGGTTATTGTCAAGATGATCCAAGTATTCACCTTGTGATGAAGTTTTAGACTTAGCAATGATGATCGGAGTACCATATGAAAGAAATTTAGTCCTCAATAGTTAAGACAATAAACAAAAGTCATGAATAAACTGTGATCTAGAGACTCTGAGAATTTAATTATACATATAAACCAAAAGATGACGCCAAATAGCAATGGATCAGTATATAGCCTCTGTAGGATATCTATGTCCATCAGGTTTAAACTTTTCAATAAACCAAAGCCTTATGAATAATCAGCCACTTATTTTGGTGAATTCACTTAATCGATCTATAGCACACTTTCTGAATCTTCTTCCCTACTTCACGGAATTCACCCAAACATATCACTACGCACTAATTTTGAGTCACTATTTTGTGTTTAAACTCCATTGGAATTTTGTAAAAAGGTTTTGCTTCTTTTCATGCAGAGGTTAAGAAGTCATATTAAAGAAATTTAAACATACGTTGGATTATCGTTCATCGCATCTTGTGTGGAACATTATCGATTCCATTCTCTTCTATTGTTCTTCTGGAATTTCACTCCGGAGCGAGGTCTACAATTGTCTAACGGTAGATGTATTGTGGCCGTGAAGATCTCATAGCCTGAGGAAGAGGAAACGATTTTATAAAGCAAAAGCCACGTCACCCAATCTTTTTTACGTTTGTGATGATCTATTTTAATAAAATAATTCTATTGGTTGATAAAATGATTCTATTGGTTGATAAAGAGAGTTCAATTTGCTAAGGTGTTTTCATTTATGGAGAGAACACAATTTTTTTATATCTATTAGCTTTGTACTCGCGTTACGCGCAGGATAATGTTTATGAATTAATTTATTTGATATTCATTTTACTTCTGCTATGATTCTAGCCTTATTCCCAAGAGTAAAACTCAACATTTTTCTTTATTCTTACCGATTTCTCGAAATTTTTTTTTAAATATTTCACTTTTCAACTCTTTCATTTTTAGTACTTAATTTTTTCAACTACAACATTAACAAAACGTTTTTGTACTGAACCATTATTTTATATTTCAATTATAAATTTCATTAATTGTTACTTTCTAGTTAATAATTTTCTCTGAGAAATTAATTATAATGATATGTATTAACCAAATAATATAGGTATTGAGAATTAGAACTTAAGCTGATATGTCAGCAGAAGCGTAGGATAATATTTATATATTAATTGACATACCAAAAAAGATTAGTTGATCTCTTGATACCTCTTTAGAGAAGCAATAACATTATGTTTCTCGTTGTCTTTACTTTCAGCGCTTCCAACAACATAACAACCCATCATCTTAGCAAATTGTCCCATAATTTTACCAACCGCGCTACATGCAGTAGACATAACATGGTCTCTCATTTCTTAGAAAAAATTTCATAAAACCCAACATTTGGAGTGGAACCATGCATACCTCGTAAAAGACAGAGTAGAGTAAATAAATACAACAATTTCTTTGACATCTTCATTACTGCATTATTGCAATTACTTACGAAACACTGACCGTAATGATTATCATAAGACCTATAGAAGAAAGGGGAATTAACAATACGAAGTAAGTCCAGTGTAATAAGATAAGGGAACATATTGAATCAATATGATGGATCCTGAAATGAAAATTAGGAATTGGAGTAATAACACTGTACTCTTTCCATTCAACTATTCCCCAAAGTAAGTCACCTTCTTCATGACATGGATGCCTAGAATTTATCACTGTTACACACTCCAACCCCAAAGATTGGCTGCTACACACAACAAAACATAAGATCTTTGTAATAGTAGTTATCAAAAAAACCTCAAACCGGAATTTAAAAGCAGAAACAGTATTTCAATATGTAAATGGTTATGAGCTTAATCGAGAAGAGGTACAGAGTTTAACATAGGTTCATAAAAGATAATTGGAGATGGTTCTTTACCTTGCTAGTATAGAAGAAATGAGTTGTAGCAGAGTTGGAGGGATCATGCTTTCTCATATGGTAGCGCATGTACGGATCGCAAGACATGTAGAGATTCTTCACCAGAACCGACTTAGATTCCTACCGAACACTAAGATCGATGGTTCATATGTGATTACAAGGTTAGATGGAGTGACTAAACTGGTAACGTAGTCACCTAAAACGACTTGCCTGTTGCTCACCGTCACCATTTTCTTAGAAGATGTGGATTGGTAAGAACTTCTTAGAAGATGTCGATTCGTGAGAACTTATGACTCTTCAGTGTTGTTTTGCTGACTTTATAAATTCCATGCATTTGTTTTTACTTATAACTCTTTTGTGTCTTTTTGCTTATTTGTATTAATCTTCGAATTTTATTGGCTCTTTGATTAAGAAGTTGAAGTTGACGTGTCAGCTTAAAAATGCTCTAAATTGCTGAGTTGTCAGCACCAGGAGAGACATAGTCTTCTTTTATATATATAATAACTAGGTAACTTTCCTGCACTTTTGTGAGGGTATAAATTTTTTAGTTTAATTATTTTAAATTTTATTCTATCTTTTATATATATTAGAAAAACAATATACAAGGAATATGGATCATGCATTGTTGATCCAATGCTGACAAGAAAATAATAAATTTAAGGAATATTTGTTGTGAATGAGAGATTTATGATAAATTATGATTTTTTTTATGTTCCCTTTATATAGAAGAGGATAATAAGAATTTGAACTATTTAACAATTGCGATAATTATGGAAGCTTTAAAAGATTATGATAATTATTAAAGATATGTAATTATCTTTATTTCAATAAAATTTAAATAAATAAAAATAGTATAAACTTGTTCGAACTGGGTCTAGCACGAGGAGCCAAATCCACGATTCTGATGAAAAGAGGTAAGACTGGACAAGGATTCTTTGAGAGCTTTGGAGAAAAAGAAATGTATTGCGAATAGGATGATTGTCGAGTACAGTTTATTGCTTAATCTATGTTGACAGAAAACGGATCCTTTGTTTGAAGGACCTGCTCCTCTATTTATAGACCATAGAGGCGGTTAAAAAGTAGATTGAAAAAACGAAAATATACAAATTTCTAGATAAGATCATATCTAGAAGATTCTTGCTAGATTTTCGGAAATTTTCCATGTTGGAATAGGAAAATTTCCATTTTTTTGTTTGCTGATGTGTCGTCCGACTTCCTTCAAGTTCCAGCGCGCTTCCAAGAAGGAATTCTTTCGAGTTGATACTTTGATAAAATTTCCGAGTTCAATGCTTAGAATTTGTCCATTGTTTCCTGTGAACCGAAGTAGGATCTTGGATCCACCTCTGACAATTTTCCCCTCCCCAGACTCGAAAAACTGTTGCCGAGTTTCCGAGTCGGGAAGTTGCTTCTAGAATCTTCGGTTCTGGTTCCGATTCTTCTTCAACTTCTAGTAGTAGTAGGACCCAGGAATATGTAGATATGTACTTTTCCAATAGTCCACTTAGTGATTTAGGTAACTGGTATGATGAACTCGATGTCGGGCAATCAATCATCAATTCGAAGAGACTAGAAAAACTCTACGCTACGTGTCCAAAGATGGAATATGTTAATATCAAACTTCCAAACTCCAACACCCAACCTTGGGCTCCTCCACAGATATATGTCACCATCTATGACTGGTGGTTTACAGAATCCAAAGTGTGGTTTCCGATCCCGGATCTCCTAGGTATTATTATGCTCGGAGGATTGCGATGACTCAGCTTGGAGTCTCTAGAGTCGTAAACATTGTGGGAGTTTTGATTCTCAGCAGTGAGGCGGGAGTCGATGTTTTAACTCTGTTGTTCGAGGATATGGCTAATTTTTGTGAAGATAAGGCCTTGAAAGGAACATTCTTTGCCAAGGTTAATACTGGCCATCGGTTTTTAACGAGCCGAATTCTAAAGTTATCGATTGGAAAAATCGGTACTTCTTCGTTCATCCTGAAGATGTTTTTCGTCCACGGTGGAGTTTCGTACTTCCTGGGCAAGATGGTAGATTTCTAGGAATGATGCTGTTTTGCTTTTACTTATATCTCGGATATTTACGTTTATCTTTTGTTTCGCAGTTAAGCATCCATCTGCTGCTGGTTATCCTTGTCTTCCTAAGCACAGGAATTGTTGGACAAAATTTTCAGTGTTCCTCGTCTTAACTGGACGTTTTTGCTAGACGACCTTCTCAAGAAGACTGCTTCTTGCTATCCAAGGGGTAAATCGTTGGCTCTTCTATTTACGGAATATGCATTTGTAGTCTTGAATTGATGTCTGATTCCTATTCATTTTTTCAGGAGTTCTACAAGCCGACATGGGGGTTGCCGATTTCACCATGCCTAATTTTTTGGTGGCCTAAATGCCATTTTTGGAGACGTCCCGACTTTCCCTGTTGAAGTCGGTACTCTCCCGCCTGCTGACTCCGTCCTTGGAGAGGACTCGTATTATTGACTTGGAGTCTTAAGAAGCTGAAATTCCGGCCTCTGAGGCTAAGGCTGATCTTCCCGAGAAGATCAGTAAGGGTTCCATGGGTTCCCCGTCTTCTAAGAAGAAGAAGACGAAAACCCTCGTTAAGGTTCGGAATCTAGAATCCCCGGTGTTCCTGTCTGATTCCTCGGATCTGAAGAAGAAGACCGAGAAGAAGAAGTCGCAGCTGATTCTGCCGTTAAAGGTAACATTTCTCAAAAAATCTCATTTGCTAAGTGTTTAGGCGACAAGGTGATGAGAAGTTGTTTGGTGATGCCATGTGTCGCCGCTGCTCTTGAGGTTGCTCGAAAGGCAACTAACAAATGCAAGGAGCCTCTTCCTCCTTCTGAAGTCTCCTCTTAGAAGAGGAGTAAAGCTTCTGGGGACTTTTGTTTTAAAGGGGCCGACTTAATGCGCTTCCTTAGAGATACTATCGAGGCTCTTCCTCCTGTCTCCGAGATGGTCAACCAGGAGGAGTATATTTTCTTGTCAAAGTCAACGTTCTTGGTTAGTATTTAGTACTCTTTCTGTTTTATCTGATTTTGGCTTATTTTTGACTTTTTCACTTTTGCGCCCTTCCCTTTTTCAGATGATTGCCCAGATGAATTGGGGTTTCTTGGGAAAAGAGAAGGCAAGGGCTGCTGAGGCCGAGAATGCCTGCTGGTTGCATGAGATGTCGAAGCAGTTGGAGAAATCTCACCAGAAGGCGGCGGAGGCCAGATCTTCTTTGGCGGTGGTTCAGACTTATCTAACTCGGGCAACATCCGAATTAGAGATAGAGCGCTTGAAATCTCTTAAGCATGAAAAGGAGATTTCTGCTCTTAAGGATGCTTCCGGGTGGTAAAGAAGAACAAAGTCGACATCTCCTCTCTTCAGGTCGACATAGGCGCCTTTAAAGGTAAAGCTAAGTATTTTCAATCTTTCATATATATGAAGTACTGATGAGTTTTTCTTTTGTTTCAGATTCCTTGGCTTATCGCCTCAAAAGGATCTCAGATCGTTTCGACTTCCTTGATGCAAGCTTGAGGAATTGCTTGGGTTATGTTCAGATGTGTGGCTATGACCATCTCTTACAGGGCTTGCTGAGTAAGGAAAACCTGATTGATGCCGCGATTATCTCTTTTGAGCCTTCCAATCTTGCTTCGGTTAGGCCCTTGTCAAGAAGTAGGTCGTCCAGGCTCTTCATCCGGATGACCTGGTTATGCCGACTTTCGAGTTCTGCAAATCTTCCAATCTGGAGGATGCCGCTCTGGCATGGAATGAGGTGCTTGCGTTTAGGTCCGATCCGAATGAGGTAGATGTACCTGGGAGTGAGGATTGTCCAAAGGTTAGTGTAAAGGATTTTGAAATTGTACATGTTCCTATTCGGGGTTTTGACCGGTATGGCTCAAACAAAGATATTATTTTTTTCAAAGGTTACCGCCAAGGAAGACTTGGTTAAGCAGGAGAATGCCAAAGCAAAGCTAGCCGGAACTTGCTTTTAGTTTTTTATTTTTATTTTTTTTTTATTGTTGTAAAAACATATTCATTCCCTTTTATGGGAAATTTGTAAAAACATTGTGATTATATTTTGAATGTATAATATTCAGCTATACTCCTTTTTTGAAAAATTTCAAATTTTATTCAACAGGTTTTAAGACACAATTAATTATGATCAAGATCTTTTTGCTTTGGCATAGTTTAATTGATTCGGCTTGTTTTTGTGCGAGTTTTATGTTTTCGAGCAAGATTTTAGGGGCTCGGCGAGATTTAGACTTGCTTGGTTTGCGCAACGTTTTTGACTTGGCTAAATATGAGTGAGATTTTAGGGACTCGGTGAGATTTAGACTCGGCTTGGTTTGTGCGAGATTTTTGACTCGGCTAGGTATGAGCGAGATTTTAGGGACTCGGCGAGATTTTGGACTCGGCTTTGGTACGAGCGAGATTTTAGGGACTCAGTGAGATTTAGACTCGGCTTTAATTGTGCGAAGTTTTTGACTCGGCTAAATATGATCAAAATTTTAGGGACTCGGCAAGATTTAGACTCGACTTTAATGATAATACCTCTACTTTGCCAAAGATTATATAGAATAGCTTAGTGTGTCTATTGACTCGGTGAGATTTTAAGAATTGGCTTCCGACTAAATGATTTTTCTGTCGCGAGAATATCTTTTGTTTAAGGATTTTGATCCCATGTTTGCAAGAACTTGGTCTCGGCTAAATGTGAGAATTAGATCTCGCGTTTGTTATGTGAGAACTAGGTAGTTTTAGGATTTGCGAGAGTTAGATATCATCTTTTTGTGTGAAAAGCTAAGTTTTGATTTTTACGAGAGACTAGGTCTCGGCATTCATCGAGGTCTGAGACTTGGTTATATTATTTACGAGTTTAGAGGCTCGACAAGATTTTAAGACTCGACTATATTGAACGGGATTTTACGACCCGGCGAGGTTTTAAGACTCGACTTTTGAGTGTCTTTGCGAGAATTTGATCTCGTGTTTTTGGGAGTTAGGTTGAAACCTTTTTTCTTTTTTTTTGTGAACCCGAGATGGGAACTTATAAAATTTTTATTTAGTTACAGATGCACCCGAAGGTTACCTACGTACTCTGCAGGGACCAAGCCAAGATGTAGTTCTGATTACATAATTAATTAGATGAGGATGCATCAAGTAACACATCTAAATTGCCGAGTCAGCATATCTTCAATAGTAATATTGCTATAAGTTGATGGAGTTCTAACTTCGCAGAACCATCTCTCTTTCTATACTCACGATCTTGTACACTCATGGTTTTTCGATTTCGCAGATGATATATGGCTTTTCCCAGTTGGTGCCGAGTTTTCCTACGTTATGTTCAGCCGTGTTTTCAAACACTTTCTAGAGTACTAGATCTCCTATTGCAAAGTGTCTTCCACAAACTTTCTTATTGTAGTATTTTGCAGCTTGTTGTTGATAGTTCTGTACTCGGAGAAGTGCTTCATTGCGTTCTTCCTCCAAGTCATTGATGCTGGTTTCCATTGCTTCATTGTTTGAATTTTCGTTTTTGGGAAAGCGTTCTCGACGCATAGTTGGTACCACTACTTCTGCTGCGGCCATTGCTTCCATTCTGTGAGAAAGAGAGAAAGGAGTTTGTCCGGTTGAGCGTCTTGGTGTTGTCCGATGTGACCATAACACGCCATCTAACTCGGAAGCCCAATTTCCTTTCTTCTACGAAAGCTTTTTCTTTATACCATCTATGATTTGATTGTTTATTGCCTCGGCTTGTCTGTTTCCTTGTGGGTTTCGATGAGTAGATTTGTTTTGACATGAAATGGATATATCCATATATTTCTTTGCTTAATCGGATGTTCCATCTGGAAAAAAAGTTAGTGAACTTTGCCGAGATGAATTGAGATCCGTTGTCTGTTATAATCTCATAAGGTAGCCCATGTCGACAGATTATGTTCTTCCACACTAACTTGACTACGTCTCTATTTTTGATGTGTGAATAAGCCTCAGCTTCGGCCCATTTTGAAGAAGTAATTTGTCATGACAAGCATGAAGCACTTTTGCCGAGATGATGGCAATGGTCCGATTTTGTCCATTGCCCACCGCATAAACGGATATGGCATAGATGCTGATTTAGTTCTTTGGTTGGAGAGTAGATGATATGCCTGTGTCGTTGACATTTGTCGCACTTGGGTGCATATTGCGCACAATCCTTCGTCATTGTCGGCCAATAATACCCGAGAGTTCGGATCTTGTACACGAGTGATCTTCCACTATTGTGATTTCCACCATCTCCATCATGTGTCTTTTTATTGATTTTGTTGATCTCGTCACCTGATACACTCAGGTTTTAACCCAATATCCTAGTGCAAGTGCACAACAAATCTCAGTAGTGCTTAGCGGTCGAATCCACGAAGACCAAGTTATTACACTATCAATTGTTTTACCCAACTAGAGCTAAGACTAAACTAAAATTGTGTTTTAACGAGAGTTGCAGCGTAAATTAAAAGATTGTAATTCAATAACTAAAAACATCAAGCTTAGGGAATTCATTAAGAAAACCAAGGAATTAGAACGAGGAATCTATTCAGGTTTATGATAGCACTTTCTTGACTCAGAAATATAAACAATGATTGATCCACTGTCGTGGCAGCTATCACTGCATCTAACATCCAAGAGGTCCTAACTATCGTTGGTTCCAGAGATCTAAATGCGCATTAACGAGCAGTTCCAATATGTCTACAATCAACCTTAAAATCAGTTGTCGCGGTTAAGGATTGATTGCTCCCCTAGAAATGATCTATTAAGCTTTTGGAATAATAAGTAATCTATAATCATATACTACTTAGCTACTCTAATCTAAGCATTAACAATGTTTTGAGGTTAAGAATTCATCTGGCAATCCTATTTGTTCCTCATTCTTCTATTCCCCAATAATCTTTGAAAAACCTAAACTTGACTACAAATCTACTCAGACATGGAAATAGAAACCAAGCAAAGAGATGTAAAGGAATTCATTGAGAAAATTGCAAATTGAAATAAGAGGTTCAGAAATTCTTCTCTAATTGTGTAGAGATACAAATCTTCTCCTCTAGCCTCCAAAAGGTTTTTGAAAACTTCTCATAATCAAAAGTAATGTTTCAAACGTGTTTTTAACCTAAACGATTCTTCTTCTAAACGTTGATCGATCGATCAGAAGAGATGATGTCGATCAATAAATCGAGCGTACAAAGATGAGTGGTGATCAATTGCTCCAGGTGTGTGAATTCAATCAATAGATCGAGCGTAAACTTTGTTAAAGATGGTGATAGATCGATCAGAGGGTTAATCGATCGATCGTGTGGCTCCACGAGAAATCTCCAGATTCAGCTCCGAACTTGCTCCGCGTGTAGAATTCAGATTATTCTTGAATTGTACCTGTAAAGACTCTAAAATCATAACAAAAACTAAAGAAAACATGTGAATTAGTGAGCTAAAAATCGGTAAAAATGAGGTATATCATCACCATGGATGCAAGTGAGGAGGAATCCGTTTGTACCCCGTCAATACAATTTTCCATCAACTTGGGCATAGAAAGCGCATTTGACCTTGAGCAGGCGAGCTGCCCACCTGTCCTCTGGGGTTTCTCAATCTATAATGTATACAAGAATCTTATCTTGCCAGTCGATCTTCTGTTCACTAGGCTGTTCAATATTTGGCATCTCGGTGTCAGAGTCATTCTCAGTTTCAGTAATTGCTGAGACGAGTTCAATGTTTTCTTTCAGTAAGCTTATACTTATTTGGTGTATAATTTTGACTAGTATTATCCGCCTTTGAACTGGATATGTTGTAGATGCAAGAGCTGCTAAGGCATCAGCTAAAGTGTTCTCAGACCGGGAAATCTTGTTTACTTTGAATTTCAGGTTCTTTGTCAAACTTTGAGGTATGCTTCCAACCGATTGTATTTGTATCATAGCCTCCATTCACTTGGTTGACTACCCATTGAGAATCACAATAACATTCTACTTTGGTTGCCCCGATCTTTTTGGCCAATCTGATCCCTGCGATTAATGTCTCGTATCCTGCTTCATTGTTGGATGCGGAAACGTAAGTCGAAATGATTGCTCTAAGATTTCTCCTGTCGGACTTTCAAGTCGGATTCAGATTCTCGAGCCATGTTCTGATGATGATCCGTCAACGTAAATCTTCCAAGTTCGAAGAACTTTGTCTGACTCTAAAGGTTCCAAGTTGGGGGCCAGCTGAATTAGAAAGTCAGCCAGTACTTGAGACTTTACACTCGTTCATCCTTTAAACTCGATGTCGTATTCACTTAATTCGATATTCCAATTAGTAAGTCTTCCAGACTGGTTTGAACTATGTAGAATCGTTCGTAGTGGGACATTGGTCAACACATCATAGTGTGAGACTGGAAGTAAGGTCATAAATTCTTTGTCGAGATCACTATAGCTAACGTAGGTTTCTCCGTTGTCGGGAATCTGGTTTCGGCTCCGTCCAAAGACTTGTTGTGTAAAAAATTGGGTGATGAGTTCCTCTGTTGTCTCAAACTAGCACGCTGCTCATTGCCGATGCTGATACTGCAATGTACAAGTATAGTGGCTCTCTGTCTTCAGGCTTCGAAAAAATTGGCGGAGTTGAGAGATACTCTTTTAACTCGGAAAAGGCATTCTCGCACTTTTCATCCCACTTGAACTCTTTGTTTCCCAACAACAAGTTGTAGAACGGAAGGCAATTGTCAGTTGAGCGCGAGATGAACCAATTCAGGGCGGCTATTCGGCCGGTTAGCCTTTGAAATTCTCTTTTGTTCTTCGAAGAAGATAGCTCTTGGATTTCTTTAATCTGCTTTGGGTTCGCTTCGATTCTCCTTTGAGTGACTATGCAGCCGAGAAATTCTCCCGAGGTTACTCTGAAGGTGCACTTTGCTGGGTTGAGCTTCGTCTGATACTCATTCAAAGTTTGAAAACATCGTGCTAGATTTTTGACATGATTTTCTGCTTTAAGAGATTTGACTAGCATGTCGTAAATTTAAACTTCCATTGTTTGTCCAAGTTGATCGGTAAACATCTTATTGACCAATCAAGGGTAAGTCGCTCCGGTATTCTTCAAACTGAATGGCATTACTTTATAGCAATAAGTTCCTCGTTCTGTGATGAAAGAAGTTTTCTCCATGTCATCGGGTGCATCTGAATTTGATTATATCCCGAGAAGGCGTCCACAAATGAAAGGAGTTCGTTTCCAGTAATTGCCTCCACAATTTTGTCGATACTTGGCAATGGGAAAGTATGCTTTGAACAGGCTTTATTGAGATCGGTGAAGTTCACACATACTCACCACTTTCCGTTCTTCTTGGGAATCACTACCGGGTTAGCTAACCATTCCAGATATTGGACTTCGACGATTGATCCGATTTCAATTAGCTTCGTTTATACTTGATGGGCTTGTAAGTCGGATCAACGTTCAATTTGTGGCTTGCAACCTTTGAATTGATTTTGGGCATATCTTTAGCTATGCACGCGAATGTCGTTATGTTTTGTTCTAGAAGTTGGATCAACTTGTCTCGGATCGGCTTACTTAAGTTGACCCCAATTCTAACGCATTTAGACGGGTCTGTTTATATTGATGAGTTCGCATTTAGTTGGGTCTGCTACATTGGTTTGGTTCATCTGGAATGGGAGGTTCCGTCAATGATTTGCTTTTCACAGTCGCTGTGATCATGCAGGATTCGTTCCGCAATTTTAACTCGGCGATAAAACGTGTCTGAGACATTTTTTGATCTCTTGAAGCGTGTAAACTCCTTCGCTTGTCGAAATCTTCACACATTGATGGTAGCTTAACGAGATTGCTTTCATCGTATGAATCTAAGGTGTTCCAAGGATCATATGATATATTAGCGGTTTATCTACTACCAAGAACTTGATCCATCTGGTAATTCCTACGACTCGGACTACTAACTTGATAGTTCCGATTGCATTTATCGTACTTTTGTCGAATGCAGTCAGCATTCTTTCCACTGGTTTGAGTCATGCATCTGGTAAAGTTATCTTATCCAGCGTCTCCTTAAAGATGAGATCTACCGAGCTGCCTATATCGATGAGAATCTAAGATACGTCGCAGTCGGTTACTCCTAATTTTATGACTAGCGGGTCATTGTGTGGGAAGCTTACTCCTTCAACATCCTTGGTGGTGAATGTAACTTCTGAGTCAACCGGTCCTAAGCTTTCTTGGACTGGATCAAAGTTGAATGCTGCTACAACCTTCCGTTCATACCTCTTGATTGACCTTATAGTGTCGTCACAGAATTGTAATCCTCCCATGGTTACATTGACCTCCACTCTTGGGGATCCTGATTCTTTGGTCTCCCCATCTTGTTTTTGCCGTTTCGGTTTTTCTTTGACAATTCTGTCTTGGTTTGCCGCTTTGTAAGCTACTTCTCGCAGCTCGACTTCTTTTCATTTTTGTGGTTTAAAATTTTGAGTTTCTTCTTCTGGGAGATTAAACTCTCCTTTGATGAACTTCTCGACAAGTAGTTCTTGCAGATATTTGCATTTTGAAGTGGAATGATCGGTCATATTATGAAAGGCACATGTTGTAAGTGTTTGAACGGCTTTTTACGAGTTGGGCTGTTAGTTTCGCCGACTTGAAAAGCTATTGCCGAGATCGCTTTTCCTCTGTAATTATGTTGTCTCAGCTCATGATATTCTTCTTTCAACTCCTTAGCCCGTGAGTCTCGATGAATTTTCCAGTGTTCTGGCGATGATTTGCCTCTCATCTATGTAGTCTGTATGCCTTGCTTCTCTACAAAAGGCATCCGAGATTGTACTGGGCTAATTTACGAAAAAATCTCTTCTCAAGGCCTCATTTGTAACCATTCCGGTTCTTAGAGCCTCAATAGCCATGTCGTCACTGACTTTTGCTTTAGTCAGAATTTTCTTAAATCGTCCGAGATACGACTTCAGGGATTTGTCAAACCCTTGCTTCAAAGACCGCAACTCTGCTGTAGAAGTATCTTGGTTTACGAATAGGGCGTATTGCTTCATGAACAACTCGGCAAGTTGATTGAAGCTCTCGATTGATCTAGTTGGTAACTTGGTGAACCATACTAGGGCATTGCCGGTTAGATTCTCTGCGAAAAGTTGGCATTAAACTGCGTCCTCCTGGTCGGGATTGTAAGTTGTTCTGTTCATCATGAAGTTGAAAGCACTCATGAATTCGATCGGATCAGTAGTCCCGTCGTATGTAGGGCACCTTATTCTTGGTCCCAGTTTACTGAGACCCTTTATAGTCTTGGCACGAAGGGCGACTTCCGAGCTTGGGCTAAAATTCGCCCAATCTTTGGTGCTGAGCTAGTAGCTTGATGGAATTGAGACCGCATGATCTCCATCATCCTGTATATGACTGCTGCGTCCATTGTAGTTGGTGTTTGCTGACCTGACACGTTTGACGTTGTAGTCTGCCCTGGTCCCGTCATATTGGTTGGTTGTGGACTCGGTACTATTCCAAACAGATTTCTTTGAATACTAGCCAATACTTCTCCATCTGGCCTGTTCTTTGCATAGATGGGAGGCTACTCTCGTTTAGATGAGACTCAATTCTGTCAAACCTGTCTGAGTTTCTTCGATCTGAAGCCTTGAATTGCGCTATCATGTTGCGCACTAAATTTTTGATCGAAAGTGGTCCTTGAGGCGGACCGGGGAGGGCAGCGACTTCTTAAGAGTTTTCTCAGTTCTCCTCCTGAGTTTGAACAGAGTTCAAGGACGATCGGAGAGTTGGATCAGTGTTTTCTTGGAGGTTTAGGTCCCTCATTTCGGGTGAGCTGATGGTTACTTTGTCTTCCACCATCCTTTGTTTTGGATGCATTCCTTGTTCTTATGTAAAGAATTCCTTCGATGTCTTCCCCACAGACGGCACCAACTGTTCGAATCAGGTTTAGCACGAGGAGCCAAATCCACGATTTTGATTAAAAGAGGGAAGACTGGGCAAGGATTCATTGAGAGCTTTAAAGAAAAAGAAGTGTATTGCGAATAGGATGATTGCAGAGTATAGTTTATTGCTTAATGTATGTCAACAAAAATCGAATCCTTTATTTGAAGGACATGCTCCTCTATTTATAGACAATAGATGCAGTTAGAAAGTAGATTGAATAAAAGAAAATATACAAATTTCTAGATAAGATCGTATCTAGAAGATTCTTGCTAGATTTTTGAAAATTTTCCATGTCGGAATAGGAAAATTTCTATTTCTTTGTTTGCTTCATCCGACTTCCTTCAAGCTTCTGCCTGCTTGCGAGAATGAATTCTTTCGAGTTGAGACTTTGATAAACTTGCCGATTTCAATACTAAGAATTTGTCCATTGTTCCCATGGACCGAAGTAGGATCTCGGATCCACTTCCAAAAAAATTCAAAACAAAAACAAATATTTTCTTATCTAATATTTTTTAAATAAAAATCACTACTATAATAATATATAAGATAGGAATAGGATTTATCAAAAAGATTCTGATAAGTATTAAAGATTTGTAATTATCTTTAAATCTCATTAAAATAATATTTTCTTAACTAATTTTCAAATAATTTTAAAATTTATAAGATTATTATATTTTCTTGAAAATTAAAAAATTAATTTAAAACAAAATAATTAAATTGAATTATGAATTTGAATTTTATTTTACATAAATTTCAATTAAAAATTTTAATTTTAATTTGTGTAAATGTAAATTTCTAGTTTTGTATATATTTTCTATATTACAAAAGATTAAGTAATTATTTGAATATAAAAAGATTAACAAATTTTAATATGAGGACAATTTTGTAATTTAATATGAGGGTAACTTTGTAATGAACCATGTTAAAATTAAACGTGGTGTTGACACGTAAAATTTACTGAAAAAATCACTTCTCTAATAACATATAAGATTTTACATTATTATCATTTATTCATTTTTCTAATAGTCTAATTTTTTGTAGTTTAGAGTTAAATAGATCTGAGTCTCATATTCTATCATTCCTAAGTAAATCAAAGTGATCCGTAACTTTAATTAAAGAATGGGTGCTTTAGAGGAAACAAGCATGAAGATGCAAATTTTGAAGAGGGATGAACTACACCAACCTCTAGCCCGATGAGCTTGACAGCTGGGATCATCCAGAGAGTAAAGTAAGCCTCTGTGAGCTCATACTGGCCAATAGGCCGCTGTGGAGTGTGCGAGACTTCTAGAGACGACACCGGCCTCCTGAACGTTATACCTGGCCGCTGGGATGTGCAAGTCATCTTGGAAGCCCGTATCAACCTGATCGAATCAAATCTGTTTTTTTTTTTTTTAATCTTTTCTTCTTCCTTCTTTCCAATACATTTTCCTCCAGGAGTAAAATCCTTCGTATTCAAGAGACCAGATTTCTGATCACTCATTTGAAGGAATGTGGCTAGCCACTGGCCCAAAAGCTACTTGATAATCGATCATATCTCACTACTTAGTTCCGTGTCTTAACCTCTACTCTAGCATTCTCCATTTGCAGGTTCTTCTTTCAAGTCTCCAAAGTACAAAATTTCGTGCTCTGTTAATGCTCTGTAAACCCTAATCATTTTCGCTCTGTACACTTGTAATTTCACTAATACAGTAAAATAACCAGAAAAAGAAAAGAAAAAACTTGTAATTTGTTGGAGTAAGCTTAAAATTAGTTACTTGCTGAGTAAGTTAGGTAATAAGATTATATAAACTTGAGATGTTTTAGAGTTATCTAAAACATAAGGTTTCTCAAATTGAGTAGGACTTTTATCTAGTCTATATAATGAGATGCCAAAGGTTGTGACATAACTTATGAGATTAAGATTGAGAGTTTAGGTTTCGCATTGAGTTTCCTAAACTAATAAAGAGAGTAATTCTTTTAATTTTGTTCTCTTATTTTCGTATAAACAACAATTGGTATCAGAGCGATAGGTTCACAAAAGAGGATTCGTTTAAGAAAGGAGTCTTGATCGTGATCTAGGGTTTGTGAAATCGTGAACTAGGGTTTGCGAATCGAAGGAGAGGTTAGACGAGAGGTTTAACAAGTCATGGGAGATAATAGTGTTTTAGTTCTAACGGAGAAGAACAGAGGTGGAGGAGGTTTAACCTCCATAGTGTGTCCAATGTTGAATGCAACTAACTATACCGTTTGGGCCTTGAGGATGAAGGTATGTCTCGATGTACATGAAGTATGGGAAATAATTGAGATATAAATCGATGACAAAAAGAAGAATAATATGGCAATGGCTCTTCTATTCCAATTTATACCAGAGGATCTCATTCTACAAGTGAGAGAATTCGCCACGAAAAAGAAGGTATGGGAGGCCATCAAAAGTAGAAATCTAGGAGCTGAGCGTGTTAAAGAAGCAAAATTACAAACCTTGATGTCCGAATTTGATCGTTTTAAGATGAAAAAAACTGAATCCATAGATGACTTTGTGAACAAGTTATCGGCGATTGCATCAAAATCCTCATGTCTCGGAGTAAAAATCGAAGAGACAAAATTGGTGAAGAAATTTCTTAAGTGCCTTCCTAGAAAGAAATTTGTTCGTATGGTTGCATCTCTTGAACAACTCTTGGATCTCAAAACTGCAATCTTTGAAGATGTTGTTGGTCGTCTAAAAGATATGAAGAAAGGATTCAAGAAGAAGAAGAAGAAGATCAAAAACATTTGATGTATGTAGAATCACATAATCAAACAAGGGATTCTAGTGAAGGATCGAAAGGAAGAGGAAGAGGAGGACGTGGTCGTTGAAGGGGATGAGGTCGAGGAGATTTCGATATGTCCAAGGTGATTTGTTACCGATGTGATAAGTACAGACACTTTGCTTCTAAATGTCCAGATAGATTACTTAAACTACAAGAAGCACAAGAGGATGAAAAAGAACAAGAAACACAAGAAAGAGATTACTTGTTTCTACATGACATTGTGTTTCTCAACGAAGGAAATTGTGTACCAAGTAAGTTTGAGACAAACGACAAAGAGGAAAACACTTTGTATCTAGACAATGGAGCAAGCAATCATATGACTGGAGATCGGAGGTATTTTACAAGTCTCGATAAGAATATCACGAGAAAGGTTCGTTTTGGTGATGATTCACGAATAGATATCAAAGGAAAAGGAGTGATATCTTTCGTTGATGGAAACAGGAAAGAAAAGGTGGTGATAGACGTGTATTTCATCCCGGATTTAAAGAGTAATATAATAAGTCTCGGACAAGCTACAGAAGAAGGATGTGATATAAGATTAAGAGGAAACAATCTTATTATGCACGACAAGAAAGGACATTTGATAGTAAGTGCTAAGCGATCGAGAAATCGTTTATACAAAGTACGAATGGACATCAAGGATACTACTCAACTACATCTTGCAAGTATTAGCGAGTCAAGTAGATGGCATTCAAGATTAGGACACATAAATCATGAAACGATGAAAGCAATGATTCAAGGAGATTTTTTAAAAAGATTTCCAAAAATCAATATCGAAAAGAAATATGTGGATCTTGATTGCTTGGGAAGCAAACCAGAAAGAACTTCCCACACCTCTTTTCATGCAAGAAAGAATTTGGAGCTTGTTCATGAAGACCTTTGTGGTCCAATTACTCCTTCCACACCAGCTGGGAATAGATACATCTTTGTTCTTATAGATGATAGAACAAGATATATGTGGATAGCTATATTGAAAGAAAAGAGTGAACTTTCAATAAGTTTCGGAAATTCAAAGGAATTGTTGAACAAGAAATCAAAGAGAGGATACAAGTGTTTAGAACCAATAGAAGAGGTGAATTTATGTCCTTGGAGTTCGAAACGTTTTGTGAAGAAGAAAGAATTAAGAGACATCTAACTGCACCTCAACAAAATGGAGTTGTTGAAAGGAGAAATAGGACATTAATGGAGATGACTAGAAGAATCATGAAGCATATGCGTGTACCTAATTATTTTTGGGGAGAAGTTGTTAGACACTCAACATACCTCATAAATCGAATCTCTACAAGAGCACTAAAAGGCAAAACACCATATGAGATGCTAAGAAAAAAAACGCCAAACATAAGTCATATCCGAATTTTTGTGTGTATAAGTTATGCTAAAAATGATTCAACACACTTGAAGAAGTTAGATGATAGATCTCGAATGCTAGTTCATCTTGGAATAGAACTGGGGTCTAAAGCATACCGACTTCTTGATCCACTTACTCGAAAAGTGATTGTGAGTTGAAATGTAGTCTTCGATGAAACAAAGGGATGGAATTGGAGCAACAACACCACAAACACGAGTCATGATCAAGGTTTTTATCTTGAAATTGAAACTGTTGAGGATTGTGAAAGAATAAAAACAAGAGAGGTTTCAAGAGGTGTTGAATCTTGTAGAAGCATCAAAGCTTCACAAGCAAAAAATATTCAAGAAAGTTCTAAAGAATCCGACAAAGAGTTCGAGGATGAAATCAAGTATGTTGATGAGTCTATTGAATCAACCCCTGCCCCACGTAGGTCTCAAAGACAAGTCACTAAACCTAAACATCTTGAAGACTATGTCTTGATTGTGGATGAAGAAGGAGAAAAGTTATTGTTATGTTTAACTGATGAACCATGGAATTTTTTGGAAGCTAAAGAATTAAAGGTGTGGATTCTAGTGTGTGAAGATGAAATTTCGTCTATTGTCAAAAACAAGACTTGGGATCTAGAAGATCTTCCTAAAGGTACCAAAGCAATTGGACTTAAGTGTGTCTTTAAAATTAAGAGGCATGCCGATGGAAGCATAAACAAGTATAAGGCTAGACTTGTTGCAAAAGGGTATGTGCAACGACATGGTATCGACTATGAAGAAGTGTTTGCTCCAGTTGCTAGATTGGAAACAATCAGACTCCTAGTGAATCTAGCTGCATCTTATGGTTGGGAAATTCATCATCTCGATGTTAAAATCGCGTTTCATAATGGACAGCTAAAGAAAACGGGTTATGTGACACAACCGGAAGGATTTGAAGTTAAGGAAGTGAGCACAAGGTCTACAAACTAAAAAAGGCTTTGTATGGGTTAAAGCAAGCACCAAGAGCTTGGAACATCAAGCTTGATCAAGTTCTTAAAGAACTAAGGTTCGAACGATGCACCAAAGAGCCATTGGTCTATCGAAAGGTATTGACACAAGAAACTTTACTTATAGACGTATATGTAGATGATCTTTTTGCAAAGGTTCAAGCAAAAAGGTAATCGATGAGTTCAAGCTAGAGATGTCATCAAAGTTCGAAATGAGTGATTTAGGAAAGTTAACGTACTATCTTGGGATAGAAGTTTGTCAACACAATGGAGGAATAATATTGAACCAAAAACGATATGCTCAAAAGATACTAGAGGAATCGGGTATGAGTGATTGCAACTTGGTGTATACACCGATGGACTCGGGTCTCAAGTTGTCAAAATAGGAAGAGGAGGGAGAGATTGATGCTACAAATTATAGAAAGAACATGGGATGTCTATGATATTTGTTGCACACTCGTCTGGATTTGGCATATAGTGTGGGAGTTTTGAGTCGTTATATGCAAAGTCCAAGAGAATCTCATGGAGCTGCCATGAAACATTGTTTGCGGTACTTAAAGGGAACAACTACTTTTGGTTTAGAGATCACGAGGTCATCAACGAAAATACCAAAACTCGTTAGTTTTAGTGATAGTAGCTATAATGTTGATCCTGATGATGGAAGGAGTACTACCGGACATATCTTCTACCTTGGAGATAGTCCAATTACTTGGTGTTCTCAAAAATAAGATACCGTAGCTTTATCATTGTATGAAGCCGAGTTTATGGCAGGTACGGAAGCGGCTAGACAAACATTTTGGCTTCAAGAGTTATTAAGTGAAGTAACGAGTTTGACTAGTGAGAAGACAACAATATACATTGATAACAAATCGGTCATTGCTCTTACTAAAAACCTAGTTTTTCATGGAAGAAGCAAGCATATTCATACAAGATATCGATTCATAAGAGAGTGTGTTGAGAATGGCTAAATTGAAGTGGAACATGTTCCCGGAAACATGCAAAAGGCGAACATTCTAACTAAGGCTCTTGGAAGGATCGAATTCAAATAAATGAGAAACTACATTGGAGTCAAAGACTTAGAAGAAATCGATGTTAAGCTTAAAGGAGAGAATGTTGGAGTAAGTTTAACATTAGTTAAGACTAGATAAACTTGAGATGTTTTAGGAGTTATCTAAAACATAAGGTTTCCTAAATTGAGTAGGACTTTTATCTAATCTATATAAGGAAATGCCAAAGATTGTGACATATCTTATGAGATTAAGATTGAGAGTTAAAGTTTTGCATTGAGTTTCCTAAATTAATAAAAGAGTAATTCTTTAAAACTTGTTCTCTTCTTTTCATATAAACAACATAATTGACCAACAAGGCATCGAAAACTTTTTTATTAGTTGATCTTTCTTCAAAGTAAATTCAGGATGAGTACAATTCCAAGGGTAAAACAAAAGATTATTCATTAAGAACAAAGAAAGGAAAGACATTCAGTTTCTTGCAATTGTAGTCTCATTTCTGCGAAACCTCTGGATTACCAGTACTAAGATACAACCAAAGCTGAAACAGTAAAGCAGGGACGATAGGTTACTTGTGCCACCTCTATATTTATTCTTGACCTTTTGGTCATTGCTCTGTTGATTCTCGACCTGCTTTTGAACTTTCATCGCTTCAACTGCGAATATAAAGTCAAATTCTTAGTCAATCTTTTAAAAACGACATAATGCAGGCTTTCGTTATGATGTGAACTTACAAGAATAGGGGCCAAATTGACCTTTATTGTCAAGAAATGAGGCGTTGCGTTTAATAGCACCAGAAATGAGCTTCAAATCAATACTCTGTGAGTCAAATCATAAGAGTATTTATCAGAAGCTGATGAAGTTTACAGTTGGAAAAAAATCTCAAAGCGACAGACTACAGAGACCTTGTTGTCGCCTTCAAAATTCCAGCTCAGACTCGAAGCTTCTAAAGTCTTTGAACGACGGTGAATGATATTTACGTTCAACTGAGTAATATTGATAATCTGGTTTAATTCATCTCTTAATTCGTTTCCCAGTGATGTCTGCAATAAAGAGATTTAGCTGCCATGCCTTGTTTAAGGCATAAACAAATGTAAAGAACTAAGAACACACCTTAATAGTTTCTAGATCAGTATTATTATTACCCCTTCCTCTGCTGCAATTATGGCTAAATGTTTCTTTACCTCTTCAAAGATTTTTTCCACGAAAGCATTCTCAGGACTGCAAACAGACAATTAAAATTAAAGATGTAATCAGCTAAAGTACTTTGGTCATATCCCAAATCATACCTATTCCTGTAATAAGGCAATCCAACAATTCCAGTGACTATCTCTAAAGCTTTATTCCATCTCTTGATCCTGGACTTGATATGCTTAACCTTCTTCTTATCGACTTCGTCACCAAGCAAAGATTTCTGCAAAGCATGAAACTTTACCCCAAACTTTCCGCTCTGTTTTTATACGCTTGAAACCTTCACTTTATAGAAGATGGGTATTATGACTGCGTTGAGCTTCTTCATCTCAAAGCAATTCTTGATCTCCACAAGCTCGTCGAAACACCAATCTGACTCTGCATAGTTCTTGGAGAAGATCACAATCGCGATCCTTGAATTTCCGATGTGTCCAAAGATATTCTTGATTGGTTGTCCAGTGAGGTTGTCGTCTGTGAACACATTCACTTTGCCATCTACTAACTTCTGTTTGAGATGAGTTAAGAATCCGTTCCGCAGATCTTTTCCTCGGAAACTAATGACCACTTGATTCTTATTGGTATTCATCATCACAAGGTTTGAGAGTGATAAAGAAAAGTCAACCAAATAATCAAGGGTGGACTATAAACTTTCTAATAGTCTAATACTAGTGATCTTGGTTACTTAATATTATTTATGAAACTTTGACCCGCCTCACATAACGCGTTTCACAGTGAATTTTTTAGCAAATTAACCTTATTTGGATGATTTTTTTTCTCACGATTTATAAAATTATTGAGGGAGACAGTAAATGGTACACATGCTTGATCTCCTACTCAAACAACCTATCATGAGGGAGAAGCCCGAATAAAATTAATTCGGTGACTAAACTACGTAACACCTACTGATTTTCACTCAAAATATGCAATCTTATCGATCCAGTTATAATTAAAAAAAACTATGTAACATAATGATTTAAATGAACGTTTGTCAATTTAACCTTTTCTTGCATTCTACCTTCTACATACATAGACAATATTATATCATATTCCGTGACAATGGAAACTGTAATCTGAAATCTTTTTAAAATAACCTCATAAAAACAATAGTGGAGATGTGATTTTGGTCAATTGGATATCCACCTCCACAGTTTTCAGAAAATCGGGTAGCTCACATAATAAAGATTTTTGATTTGGGAAGAATTTAACTTATGGATCATCAATCCTATGGTTGGCATTATGGAATGATTACTCAAATCAAGAACACACCATTGAGTGGATTTAGTAACCTTAAAGTTTATTGAGTGCAACCAATTATACCAAAGATCCATTTGCAATCAATGGAGTCTTTTTTTACAATATTTCATTTTGTCAACCAACTTCCGATATGTCCTTGATAAGCTATATATATCATATGATAACGCGGTATGGACAATAAGGATTCACGTGTTTAGTACCTAGGCATAGTATACTAGGGCTTAATCCACTAATTAAGGCTAGATTTGTGAAACTATTAAATGCTCGATTTTAACACAATCTTTTTTTTAAAAGAATTTTAACCTAATCTTTCTTACAGCAATTCGTATACCTATAAAGTAGTGTTTTGAAAACCGGACCAGACCGACCGGTCCAACCGGTTGGATTGTGACTCACTACTAAAATCGGTTAGAGTTGAATAAAAATCCGGATTCAAGTTAAACCCGTAAACTCGGTCAAAAATCGGTAAAACCAGTGACCCGGATCAATATTCGAACACGCTTCACTAACAGTTTATATTTTTCTTTTTCAAATCTTACTATGATTTTTTTGGAGGAATTGCAAAAATGCCCCTCAAATGAGGATATTTTCATCATTACCCCCATTTTTTAGGATATTTTCAAAACTGGCTCTTATTATAGAAAATGACCAAAATACCCTTAGATTATAATTTTTTTTATATTTTTTCAAACTTTTTTCCCACAAAACTTTTTTTTCCCATTTACAAAAAAATTTTCCCGCAAATAAAGTTTTTTTCCCGCCAAAACATTTTATAGAGAGCTTATAAGATTGATAAGGTATTTTATAAATTTATAAGATGTTTATAAAAAATTTATAAGGTGTTTATAAAAATTTAGAAGATGTGTAGAAAAATTTATAAGATGTTTATAAAAATTTATAAGGTGTTTACTAGTGGGAGCATTTTTGAAAAGACAAATTTAAGGGGCATTTTTGCATAGAGGTACACTACAAAGGGTATTTCTTAAAATTCTTCTATTTTTTTTTTTTTCATAAAAATATAAAATTATGAGACTAAAACCAAAATATACACCATAAAAATCTTTTTTATTGTATTTTTTCCAAATATATCAATTAATTATAACTAATTGAGATGGTGTTTGTAGTTAATATTTAAAAATTAAAGAATATTAATAGATAGTTTATATAAATGTATTAATATGTATTACTTTATATCTTTTATTTTACGTTGTCAAAACAAAGAAGTTAAATATCTTGAAAAAAGATTAATCTAAAAGAAAACGGATTGTAATTAAATAAAAAGAATTGATAATTTTTTGTCAAATAAATATATTAATTTAATACTTTTGTGGAGTTTTTTATATTATTTCTTTTATCAAATTTGCTTTCTTATTTGAAAATTTTCTAATTTGTTATATAGTCTTGGTAAAATATCATATTATTCATCTTAATTTATTTGAGTCCTATCTTTATAGATATATATATATATATATAAATGAAAACTAAAAACCCGGTTTGATTGGTTAAACCGGTCCAACCAACTATTCACTAATATTACTGAGTTTGTGTCCAGTCCAGTTTTCAAAACATTGCTATATAGAGGAAAATTTTTTACATACCTACCCAAAGAAAAGTAAGTTATCTCTAAAAAAATATTGTATTCATCTCGCATCTTCAACACTTTATAAGCAAATTAGGTTCAGTGTCGTCTCGACAAAATTAAAGGTACCAGACTGGTTGAAAAAATATTTTGAGTTCTAAGTTTTGCTAAAAGAAAATAAAACTTACTAAAGAAAATAATAGTACGATGTGAGAAAAATAAAATTTGTAATAAGAAAATAATAGTATAGTGTAAAAATATTTTTTTGTAATATAATATGTGTCTAGAAAAATTAATTTTTTAGAAAAAATATTAATGATATTTTTTATAATGAATCTTTCATTTTTTGGGTTTTGTGATGGATTACACCTCATACGTGATTAGGTTCTCTACATTTGATGTATGATTTCACAAAACCAAAAAAAAATAGAACTGTCGTCATATAGAAGATTGTTTGTTAGAAGAATTATCGTGATGCATTGTGTATTGTGGAGTCTTCGGTCTTTTGGTCATAAACAAATAATATCGCCATCGACTGCGTATTTTTTTTTATCTTATATCGTTTTGTCAACCAGTCTTTATTTGTCTTATTCATTTTGGCCAAATGATATAATATATGACAATGCAGTCCACAAATCCATAGGATCTATATGTATGATCGTGGGAGACAGAGTTTAACATGAAATCTTTTCTATTTCTGTCAACAGAGTATATTACTCTTTCTAGGCTGCATTGCTAGCTTCTTAGCCGCTAGTCCCTTGTCTCCGTGAGTGATGCTTCATTTGCTCTTAGGCATCTTCTGTGCTTGCTCAAGTCAAGCCACCAATGTATCCTTTTAGTATCTTCCTCCTTTTTTCGAACTTCCTCTTCCTTTACTTGCTACTTGCTACTTGCTAATGTTTGTTCTTATTTTGTATTTTGGAAATATTGTACGGATTGCCTATTTTTGAGTTTTAAATTATAAGAAATACCTTTTTTATTTTTTTTACGATAGGCACTGTTTGAGTTCTAAAACCACCAAGAAGCAGGTGGTCTAATTGGTTTACTCCTGATCTAGTTAGGCAATAGGTAGTGAGTTTGAATCCCGCTTGTTCCAGTCAAAGCATTTAAGTTATGGATCAGTCTCTATTGAGTTTACTCATTGATTTAATGAGTAATGTTAACAAAAAAAATCAAAATGGAAGAATTGAGTTTACGTTATAAATTAGAATATTTACGTGTGGAATGTATAAGTATTGACCAAAATATATGTGATTCAATAATAATGGATTTATATATTTGTTGGATCTAGCTCAAACCAAAATATTTTAGATTATGCGCTTCCAACTCATAACAAATTGGCAATGAGTACAAAGGTCCATATCTTATATAATGTTAGTTAGGATCTATTCAACTTCCGACATGGAATAAAATTCCCTAATACGCCCTCTTGAGATGATAGCTCTTTGGCTATTAATCTCGATATGTTCAAAAATTGATTGAAGGCACCAATTATAGGCCTAATACCATATTAAATTGAATGGTGTGGATCATGGGCTCTGATACCATATTAGATGATTCGCTTTCAACTCAATATCAAAAGTGTTACTAAAAAAAAGTGTTATGGAAAAATCATTTTTCCAATAACCAATGTAATCAGTATATCACTCTTACAATGTGATATAAGTTTCGGTAGATATATCAAAGTTAAACAATACTCTAAATCAAATGGGACAGATTTTATTAAGAGAAAATTATATCGAGCACCCCATATCTTTTCAAAATTGTAAGAAATGCCATCCAAACTTAATCTTTCGAATTATGCCATCATGAGTTTGCATAAAGACAATTTTGCCCTTGATATACCACAAACTCAAAAATCAAAAATCAGAGACACTGAGTTGAAAGAAGAAGAAAAGAAAAAGAAGAAGAAAAAAAAACAAGAAGACAAGATGTTCAAGTGGAGAAAGACGAGATATTCAACCAGAGAAAGACAAGATCTTTAACTGGAGCAAATGAAGAAGACGAGATCTTCAATCGGGCACAGCTACCAAAGTTTTGAGAGCCGTATTTACACATGTTTTTATGCGGACGTCATTGTTTTATGTGTTTATGTATGTCTTTATACAGACGTCATTGTTTTATGTGTACGTCTTTTGAAGATATATCTATGTTTTTATGCGGACATTTTTGTTTTATATTTTTTTTTCAACCTCGCGCGTACTGTAACAAGGACAAAATCGTCAATGCTCATACCTCTTGTGTCCTCAAAAGTAACAGTTTTTGCAAAGTTTGAAACTCGATGACATATCTTTTAAATTTGAAACTTGTTGTGATATTTTTCACAATATTCTCTTTTATTAAATAAAATAGATCATCAAACGCACATGTCTTTAACATATCCGGTCATATTATTGATAATCTGAGAAAAAAAAAAAACAAAACAGAGGCCTAACTTGATGCCAAGTAACCAAAAAAGAAGAAATGCCTTTTAGCGCCATGTCTCCAACTGAATCCATCTCAAAGCACGTTTCTGCCAAATTTGTATCATTTTTATATTTCAGTTTACGATAAAATATGAAATACCTAAAACATATTTGGGTATTTAATATGGTAGATATATCAGACCATGACTCTAGGTCACTAGACTCTAATGCGGAGACAAGAGTCGGCTCACCAGATCTTACGGCACCTGAAGCGGCTCGCCAGATCTTATGGCACCTTTAGCAAAACCCTGCAGAAGAATTTCATGAGTAGCCACAAAAGTTGCTTGAGATTAAGAAGAGACATTTAGGTTTGTAAAGAAACCTCTGTAAGGAATTTGATTGAGTCAGATCGCTGAAATTGGTCCAGATTTTCCATGAGAACTCAAGTTGTAGAACAGTAGATTAGTGTGTTCTTTCAGATGAATAGATACGAGACCGTTGGGGATCTTTTTGAGGCCTTTGATGTCTCTTAATTCAAGGTTTATAGCTTGTAAGAAGGAAGTTAGGGAGTAGAATAAGTCATCATTAAGGGATGCTGCTTCTGTCTCCCGTCCATCCATTAGAGGCCTCTCCTCGACATGATCAGTGGTTTTAGAGGAAAACGGGTTCTTCTTCTGTTTCTCCCTAGATGCAATTAGTTTCTTGACCTCGGTCACCACATCACTGACTAACTCGTCATAATTTCTGAAGAATAAAAAGAAAGCACTAGTGAAGAACTAATGTTGACAAAGAAGCAAACATACACACACAAATGTGCATAGATTAATATATACCTACTATCCTTATAGCTCAGACCGTCTCTTGAAGCAATGGACGTGATTGCTTGCCTCCATCCCCAGATTTTAGCTTCGGTATTAAGAATCGAGTTTTCATCGCTCCTATCGACATTTTTACGCGCTTTGTCCTCTATCTTTAGAAGCTTATTACGGAAAGATCCCTTTATTTCCATAACTGATTTAGCCTCCACGCTGTAAAACACAGGGAAGGGATCAATCCTTCCTGCATCCATAAGCTTCTGAATTTCAGCGAGGTCATCAAGACACTTCAATAAATTAGTGTAAATGGCTGAGAAGATCACTATTGCAACACTTGAATCTTTGATCCCGTCCTTCATGTCATACTCTGCAGACACTAAAATTGTCCTCGATTTCAAATCCGTTTTCAGAGAGCTAACAAGGCTTTTGCTAACTGCTTTTCTCCAAAACTGATGAACACTCTTTGACACGGAGGGTAGCTTATTACTCCCTGATGCTTCAGTAATTTGCATATTAAAGAAAAGCGATTCATAGCAGCATCGGAAATGTTATCCTCGCGTGGATGGTTCTGAAGATTCTCATTATTATCTGCAGTTTGAAAAATAGTTCTTACCACATCTGTATCATCTAATCCAATTGAAAAATGTCACCGAAGAAATTACCTTCGAGAAATGGTTGAAAAGAAACCACTAATTTTGGTTCACTCTTTAGACCTCTTACCTTTTAGCGTCTGAACCAAATTTGGTGGGTTTTTGCAACCATTGTGAAAGTTTTTTTTTGACATTTTTCTGAATTTAAAATCAATGTTACAGAGTGATATGATTACGTGATCCGCAAGAAACTGACCAATGAATTGAGGTGATTTCTTGGGCAGCAAGAGAGGTTTGAAAGCAAAACCCTTCAGAGTTCTTAAAAATTCCAATTAACTTGCTACAAAAAAAACTCAGAGAAGAAAATTTCAGGGGTTGAGAAAACATACCCCATTGTAGTATTGTAGAGAACCTAACAACACCAAGAGAATCTCTCCAGCTCGACCTGGATTACTTAATCGCTGAGAAATGATAGGGTTTTGAAGAGATATCAGGTCAAGAAATACCAGCTGATTAGTGCCCAGTGGAAAGACGTCATTAATATGAGTGGATGGCTCTGCAATAAGATCTTCAAGACCAGATACATTAAGGTTTAGACCTTGTAAAAACCATGTAGCTGCTTCCTGAGGATGCATCTGAGCCTGAGGCTTCGCCATGAAAATAAGATCATTACTTGGAGAAGAAAGATGGTGTATCAGTCTCTTAACTTCGACCACAATATCATCAACGAAAGCCCGATCATTGCGATGTTGATAAGTAATTCCCATACTTCTGGAAACAGAGACTAAAGCTTGCCTCCATCCCCAAATCCTAGCTTCTGTTTGAAGTATTGACTTGCGGCTACTTCGATCAACCTGATTGTGAACGTAATCCTCAGTCTTTAGGAGAGTATTAAGGAAGAAGCCAGTCTGATTCTTGATGGATTCAGGTTCCACTTTGTAGAATATTGGAAAGGCAACAATAGATCCTGTGTCCAATTGCTTCTTGATCTCAGCGAGCTCATCTAAGCACCAGCATGATTCGGGGTACTTGTCTGAGAAAATGACAAGTGCTATACTTAAGCCTCTGATTCGTCTGAAAAGTGTTTTGATTTTCATCCCTCTAACCTCATCCTCATCTGTAAAATGTTGACTTCGCTGATCTTCTGTAAGTCTGACTTAAGAAAGCTCAGTAAGTTTTTTCTTTGAGATTTACCCCTGAAATTGATGAACAGTTGAGGCTTCTGCGAACCAAAAGAGTTCATCATTTGGGTTATGGTGAAAATATGTATATTGAACAGTAGTTTGACAGAGCTTGATTGCAGAGAAAATGAAGAAGGAGAAGATGTATTGTTTTTGCTTTTCGAAGAAGATAGTAATATTGTAAGACCTTAACTATTGAAGTCAAAAACAATAAAGTCCACACGCCGTGAAGAAGTGCACATTGGTTCATAATTGTGCAAAGCTGGCCAATGAAATATAAAATGCTTAGCAGGTTCGATCCCCCAAATATTTATAAATATTTTAAATAATTTTATAGCAAATAAGAACCCTTTTCTTATTAAGCTCGTAAATTTCTGTAGCGCTTATATTTTACATGCATAATTTAGACAAATCTACCCAAATAAAAGTAAGTTGCTTTGTACAAAAAAAATTATGTTCAATACTTTTGATGTGCAATTTCAATATAGCGGCAAAAACAAATATGTCGTTGTACAGATGAATTGTTGTAATCCTTTTAGGGAAATGTTTATGGGATCCTTTAGTTTTTAAATTAGTTGAAATCTCATCGATTTTTGTATTTCCACTAAATGCCATCAAATTTATTTCGGTATTTCAGGAAATGGTTTTTGTGGTATTGAAGTGAAACATTATTGTCCACGATAGACTGCGTAAATGTCCATTGTAGATAGCATTGTATGTTATGTTTATGGTAGACCATATACATGTCCATACTAGACAGTAAATGTATATCCACCAAAAATTACTAGATATGTTTGTGGTGGACAGTATATTGTCAACCGTGAATAACAATATACCAACTCAATGCTACAAAAAGGAGTTTTTAAGAGAATTGAAAAAACAAATATGGCATTTGGTGCTAGGTGAAAAAATGATGACATTTCAACTAATTAAAAAACTAAAGGGGCATCCTGTACTATTTTCTCAATGTTAATTATGGAGTCTTTGATCTTTTGCTTATAAGTAATAACAAATAATATTGCAACTGGGTCTTTTTTTTATCTTCCATCTCTAGTCAATCATTCATTTTTGTTTTGTTAAATTTAGTCAACCAATCTTTCTTTGTCTTATTCATTTTGACGAAATGATATGATTTATATTATATGATAAAGCAGTCCAAATTATACATCAATCAACGTTCCAATTGTTTGGCAATTAATTAGGGAACCACGGGTTAGTCTTCTCAGACAAAAAGAATGATTTAGACTACCTCCAACCATTAGAACCACATAGGGTTCTTAACATTTTTCTAATGTAAATAATGATTTTTCAAGAGTTAAAGAACTTTAGTATACGTTTTAATTTTTTTGTTCTTCCAATGGAAGAACCCCACTTGGGGTTTTTAACCAAAAAAAAAAGAAGACAGCGAAGGGTGAATTAAGAAATGCTTGCAACGTAAAAGTAAACCTAATCTAATCCTAACTTTTAACCAAAAGTAAACCAAACACAAGCCAAAAACACCAAACCAAACCAGACTGCAATTGTTCATCGTGTTCGCCTAAGCTAAGCTCTAAACGCTACTGAATCACAGACATTGTGTTCAAGCAAAGCATCAAATAGAGGAGAATAGAGAACCAAAACGAAAATGAGTGAATACTCAACAATATGGAGGAACAAATTGATATCGTAACAAAGTCTCATTTTCCAAATCCAATAAACCAAATCACTTCTTTGAGAAATACGGAGTCGCTCAAAATCAGTCATTACATGATAACAAATTTTAACAACTTCCGGACTAAAATGGAAGATACGAGTAATGGGAAAGGTCAGATCTTACACGATACGCTCCAGCTCTCTGGCGTAGCTTAGAGTCTGGTTGATGAGTTGCAGAGAAGGAATCTCTTTTCAAGGTTGAGTTTCTTGGGCTTTCTGGAAGACAACAAACACATCCTTCACTTCCCACTCGGGATGCTCTATAAGATTTGATCAAACATAAATTGAATCAATGGTTCATGATTTAAACTTTGCACACAATAGTACGGTTTCAACTGGAAGAAATCTCTCTCAAAAGCATCTTGATCCTCAGTTTTGACACTTAGAACAACAACATGCTCATAGATGTCCCCTAAAAATTCCCAATTGTTAATTTCATAGAAGCTAATAATCAATCCATAAGACTAATTATTCTAAATTATCAATGCAAGTCACTGAAGCAAATAAATGCAGCATTTAAACCATTCAAGTCAACCCAGAAAACAGCAATCTACCAGTTTTAGTCGGCAAGAGACATACAGGGATAGGCAGACAAACTAAAGAACATAAAAACCTGACACAATTCCTTAGGTTACGTGACCCCATCAGAGACATAAACTAAACTTTAAGTCATGAGAACAGAAAAGATCTTAATACTCCATGCAATTGATGGCAAAGCCAAACTATAAACTTCCTAGAAATAAGTTATGTAAACCAACTAATGAAAACAAAAACTTACTTGCAATATAGTCAACTCCTGAGCTGCATTAGGTGAATTCTCGAACAATGGAGGAAGGCTTTTGAATTTAGTTAGAAGAACCTATAGAACATAACCAAAAACAACCCACAGTTATCAGAAGGTCTCACCAGCCAATTACAATCAATACCAATCGCGACATATTCTACTCACATTAACAATCGCGTATAAAATTTCACAGCACTAAGCTCTGCTAAAAGATCGCCAAGACATTGATAAACTAAAAACTCAGTCAATTCAATAGATCGAAGCTCTCATAGATTTGAATTCTCGCGACATAACTCGTAAGATTTCCAAAAAGTGGTTGATTAAACAGAAAAATCGAATCGGATTAAGGTTCAAAGCAGATAAATACCTTGAGCTGAGACAACAAATCACTACAGCTATTGTAATCCTTTCTCACAAACGCCGCCTTGAATCTCTCGAACTGCTGTGAGACTTCCGTTAGCTGTGGATCCATTCTTTGAGCTTGCTTTCTCTCGATTATACTTTTCGTAGCCACTCAAAAAGATTTCTTCGACAATGGAAGGGTGACACGTCATTGTCTCTTCTTACAGATTCTTAAAGTTCTCGATTAAGAACCGAATCTACACCTTTAAGCCTATTTTTTATTTAATTTAATACTATTAAATACTAAGAACCTAGCCCCCATTGGAGATGCTCTTAATTCAGATTTGTGTTGATGTTTTAAATTCTGAAACTTCGATGTCAGGAAGATATTACACATAAAACACAAGTTTGGCCGCAGTTGACTATTAGGGCTCTAAGTCTCTTTTATCAGTACTGAATTAACCAAATTATCCGAAATTTACGCTGTAGAAACTGATTTTATGAACATAACATTTTCTTATCTTATTTCTTGGGTTACAAGCAAAACATGTAATCAAATGAGACAGAATTGATCGAATGCTTCAAGAACGGAAAAGCAAAGAAGACAATCGTCAAACACACATATATTTTACATATCCAGCCATGTTATTGATTGTCTGATGGAAAACAAAACAGAGGTCTAACCTGATACCCAAGCAACCAAAGAAGAAATTGTTTTTTGAGCTTCGTGTCTCTAATTGAATCCATCTCAGAGCGTGTATTTCTGCCAAATTTGTATCGTTTGTTAATTTCAGTTTAAGATGAAATATGAATACCTAAAGCATATTGTTTATATAACCTCTACTCTAGCATTCTCCATCTTCGACTTCTTTTTTGAGTCTCCAAAATGAAATGTTTATTACTCTTCTTTCTTGCTCTGATAATGCTCTATAAACCCTAATCATTTTACCCTCTGAACAATTTTGATTTCATTAATATTAACCGGAAAAAAAAAAGGAAACAGAAAAGCTCGTAATTGACTAACTGGGTATTGAATTCTCTCTTATTTATTGATTTTTCTGCAACGTAAAATCAGTGAGTACAATCTCAAGGTAAAACAAATCATTATTCTTTAAGAGCACACAAGTAATCGAAAGACGTTCTTTCAATGGAAGGTTCATTTCCACGAAACCTCTTGATCATCTGTTTTGCTCTGCTGGAAACAGTAAAGCAGAGACCAAAGGCAACTCGGGTTGTCTGGGACTACGGGTTTATCCGGGACAATATTGTCATTGCTATTTTGATTAAGGACATTTGTGTCGTCTGGGCGTTCATCCGGAACCATATTGTCATTGCTTTGTGATGGATTCACGACCTGCTCTTGAACCCTGATCGCTTCAACTGTGGATTTAAAGTTAAGTTCTTAGTCAATATTTAAACGATGTATGGAGGCTTATGTAATGATCTGAACTTACAAGGAAAGGGGCCAAGTTGATCTTTATTGTCAAGAAATGAGGCGGAGCGTTTAATAGCACCAGAAGAGGGCTGCACATCAATACTCTGTGACTCACATCATAAGCGTAGTTATCAGAAACTCATGAAGGTTACAGTTGGAAAAAACAAACAAAGTAGAAAAAGTCCACGAGAGTGACAGATTAAGACAGACAGTAACCTCGTAGTAGCCCTTAGGATTCCAGCTCATAATCGGACCGTCAATGCTCTTTGAACGGTGGTGCATGTTGTATACGTTGACAGTAAACGTACAATTGTTGAATTGATTTAACTGTGATTTATGCAATAAAGTGATTTACCTACCATGTCTTCAATTAGGCAGAAACAATTGTAAAGAACTAAGAACACACCTCAATAGGTTCTGGATCAGTATTATCACGCCCTTCCTCTTCCGCAACTCTTGCTAAATTCCTATTAACCTTATCAAGGATTGTTTCCAAGAAATCAGGATCAGGACTGCAAACAAACAATTAAAATTAGGGATGATAATTAGCTCAAATACTGTAGTCATGTTACAAATCATACCTAGTCTTGTTATAAGCCACTCCAGCTATTCCCCCAATCATTTTTAAAGCATTCTTCCATTCCTCGATCTTAAATTTAATACTGTCAATCGTCTTCTTATCGACTACATCAGCAAGCAAAGAGTTTTGCAAAGCCAAAAACTTTTCCCCAAATTCTCCGCTCTGTTCTTTTAAGTTTGTAACTCTCACGTTGTGGAAGATGGGTATGACTGCCTTGAGCTTCTCCGTCTCAAAGCACTTCTTTATCTCCACAAGCTCGTCCAAACAACAATCTGAGTCTGCATAGTTCTCGGAGATGATCACAATCACGACCTTTGAGTTTCGGATGTATGGGAAGATATTCTTGACTTTTTGTCCAGTCAGGTCTTCGTCAATTAACACATTAACATTGCCATCTCTTAACTTCTGTTTGAGATCAGCCAAGAGTCTGTGCCGCTCATCTTTTCCCCGGAAACAAATGAACACTTGATCCTTCTTGTAATTTGTATTCTTCATCTCAAAGTTTGAGAGTGATAAAGAAAAGTCAACCAAACAATCAAGCCTAAGACTAAGAAAGCTCTTCTTTAAGGTTAAATGCCAAAAAATCACTTAAAAAGTTACTATCAATACAGATGTGAGAACGATCTACACGAGGGGAATTAATAATGATGGTTACTTAAATATTATATCAACTAGATGATGTCCTCTGCTATGCACGAGTTTGATTTTTATATGTAAATTTATAAAATATATATATATTTGATATATATACTAAAACTTAATCTATAATTTATAGTGATGATCAGTGTTGTACACGAAATATATTTTTTTATTTCTGTTGATTGAGGTTTTGATGCATTACAATTTTTGTATATAAACTTTTTTGACTAGTGTTATTTAAATTTTTAGACACATATTCAATTTGTTTTGAGACTAGTTTTTAATTAAGGTTCTTGACTAGCATTTATTTATGGTTTTAAACTCGTATTCATTTAGAATTTTAGTTCCATATTCATTTAACATTACGGTTTTATTATATATACAGATTAGAAAAATTCTTAATCTTTATAAAATATTCAAATAAACAAATTATTAGTAACATACGTTTGGCTTAACGAAAACCAAATCTTAATTGCTTATTTATTGCCAAAAAAACAAGCTTTCCTTATTGATCAGGTAACATTGAATAGACCAACCAAACCATCTGGTCCCTGCATTAAGGATTTTTACAGTCAAGTCAATAAAAAAAGTTTAACTCTTAAGGAAGGCAAAGCTAACAGCAAAACAATATGGTGAAATTGTCATTGTCTTATATAGAAAGAGCATTAGTATGTTATTTTGTTAAAGAACAATATACAGTATTTTAGTTTTATTACCAACTACCAAGAACCTGCAGGACAACCACTATGCACCAACGAACCATGAAAGAAAACAAACTGTTAGAATTCTAAATCTCTAGAATCCCTAAACCTGACAAGTAGATTACACAGACATAGAAGAAAAAGAAACAGAAATCATATTCAATGAAAATATAAACTGAAAATAAATCCAAGAGGATTCAAAAATTCTTCTCAATGATTAAGAAATTTCTTCTCCCTTGTTTATAAAACTAAATCGATTGCTCAAAGATCTCTTAAAGTCTGTTTTGAGAGACAGCAGAGCATTCTGATTTTGATCATAAACAAATCGCCAAATCCCCACCTTGCACATCTACTTCTTGTCTTGCTCATCAAATAAGAATCAGAAAATGGTACTACAAGCACGTTATTTATGCAGCAGAATAGTATTCTACAACAAAAACAAAATGATAAAAAATAAGGAATTAAAGCGGTAGTGTTCCTTGAGTCTTTAATAGCTAAAGCCTATAACATAATTGTTTAATCAAGCACCAGTGGTGTGATTTAAAAATGATATCTA
>OVAX01001670.1:0-40850 GCA_900406405.1 Lepidium africanum | reverse complement strand
GGGAATTTTTAAAAAAAAAAAAAAAAAAAAAAAAAAAAAGAAAGAAAAGGGAAGTTCTAATAATCTCTTGAATAACCATACTCTGTTTTGAATAGAAAGAACAATGCTCTGTTTTGAATAGAAAGAACAATCCTCTGTTTCTTTGAGCAGAGCTGCTTTGTAAATATCTACAACAACATTTTTTACACATGAAGCTTCCAAATATGATTTACAAGTCTGTACAGAGTATAAGACCTTTGTGTCCCTTTCTGTCTTCTTCCCACAATGCAGGAACACACACTGGAGTAAAGCCTCGATATAAGTGTTGTGTTCTGTAAGGGGACGTAAAAATATCTTGAGAGGTCTCTTAAAAGGGAATAAGCTAAAGCTGTTGTTTGAGTGTTTTGTCATGAAACCAACTGAGAGCAAGGCATTGTTATGGGTGAGAATACGACGGTAAGCCTCGCGTGGTCTGAGAGAGAGTAATTCTTTGGCCAAATTCCTTTTTCCACTTCAGGAGGAAACAAAACTGCATTCTTTACACTGAACCCAACTGTTTGTTCCTGGTTACCTTTTGCTTCTCCGTCCTCCCCATCTCTCTGTTCTGACCAGTTTTGGTTCCAAATTCTTTGCTGCGATGAATTACGTACATCAGAAGTTAACCAACACGTGTGTGATTTCAAGAGAAAGAGCAAGGGTTGTAGATGTTAATGGCACGACAAAACCTCTAAATCTAGATGTTCACGGGTGGTTATGTTCAGCTACTGTAACTCAAACTACTACTAGAGAGTAGAAACTACCTTAAGAGTTATTATGAGCATGATTTAGAGAAAAGAGTCTAATGAAGAAACATTACCTGAAACTCCTTGTAATCTAGAAGGCCGTTTCCATCAATGTCAGCTTGAATCCACAGATCTTTAATCTCTTTTGTCGTGAGTCCATTGCAATGACCTGTTAAATTTAGCTGTATAGAGAACGAGAAGGAAAGTAAGAAAGAGCAAACTCCGTGAACATTCATTCAGGTGGTTATAACAATGAGTAATTGCGTTATAGATTCTATATACCTGACGAAGAGTCTCACAGAAACCCATGAATGTAATGTGATCACCATCATTGTCGGTTTTCAGAAAGGCAAAAGCATCTTCAGCTGTTAGTGAAGCTCTTTTCAGTAGATACTGCAAATCAAAATGCTCTAATGTTTCAGTGAAAATCATTTATTAAAGAATTCTTCGTCGTCGGTATCATCTAACATATATGTTCAACCATTTCAGGATAACCACATAAAATCCTATTTGGATGATCAATAAGAAGATGTAATATTAATTATGACAACGAAGTGCACTAAGAGATGAAAACTTGTGATAAGACACAATATTGAGGAGAGTCTCACCCTGAACATGCCAAAAACTGCTTCACTCCAACTTGTTTTTAGCAGCTTTCTATACCTATTTGGATTAAGAAGCCAAATGAAATCGACAGCACATATGTTGCCGCGATGATTCCGGTGGCTTACCCACTGTTAAACCAAAGATAACAACAGTTTCAGAACCCTGATCGCCAATTTAAAACATCAAAAATATCTACAGCATACCCAAAAGTATTCTCCATATGAAGAAAGACAGTGACCTTGTGAGCATCTGAATCTGTGTACCGATGAGCAGTGTCGTAGGACGACACAAAACCCTGTGACCTGAGAAACTTGTAGACATGTCCTCGCTTACTTCCGTTCCAATCTCTGACAGGACAACACAAAGAAAGCCAAACAGACAATTTTTTTTAGTAAAATTTACTCAGATGTAATTCATGAAAATTTATATAATCCAGACAAGGTAAGTTACCCGCAAAGTATAATAGGCATGGGACTGAGATTGACTTCTTTCTGATAAGATTCTACATATTGAAGAATCTTATATACCTGTCAAAAACAAAACTATCTTGTTTAGAAAGATACAAAATCAGCTTAACATAATAGTGGACTTGGTATAAGAATTCAAGAAGGAAGCCAACCTGCTGCAATCTGACTATGGAGAGTGTTGAATCATGAGGAAACAGCAAATGAGTATTGACAATCAAAACTTCTTGATGAGCATCGTACTGAGAGTAAGGAGGAACTAATTCTACGTGAAGCAATTGCGCCACTCGGTCACCACAATCGTTGAAAAGTAAATTCCTCGAATTCACAACTCTAAAATAGTCTTTATGAACAGCCGTAAGCAGACCTATTATTACCAAATCACAAACAAAGCAAGAAAAACATGAAAACAGAGAACTCAATCCGAATAAACATAGCAACATCGAAACCAAAGAAGATTCTGTAGAAATTTATATACCATCACCACGATTGTTGGTACGGCCAAGCTTGTAAGTGATATAACCAGCGTCTCCAAGTCTCTTCTCGTACAAATTAACAAGCTCTTCGTTGCCTACCCAAAACTCCTAAACCCATCCAATAATCAAAATTAGAACACAGAAGGAAAATCAATTCAATCATTGTCGTATAGCTTATAGAGGAAATTCATCGAATAACCTGCAAACATATGATTGAAGACCTTTCGTACAATAACCAATCAAGGATTCTATGGTTCCTTCCAAGCCAATACGCTCGATTATCGCTTTCGCGAAGGCTTTGATCCTACATTTCATTTTTTAAAAGATAAACCTCATTAGAAACAAAATTCAAAATGAAAACGGAAGAATGAATGATTGATGAGAGCAAAAAAAAACCTTCTGGGAGAGGCGTTTGTAGATAGGAGCAAGGATATTGAAAGTAGTACAAGAAATGCAAGGTTGCTGATGCTGGTCTCTAATGGAGGAAGAGATTGCATAGCTTCCTATTTTCGAAATTCTCCCCTTCATATCTCTAAACCGCCGGGGAAAACACAACAGAGAAGTAAAACAAAACAAAACAGAACAAAATCTCCGGCGGTAAAAAAAAAAAAAAGGAGAGAAAAAAAACAAAAGAAAAAGAGGAGGAAGAAGAAGAAGACGATTCCCGAAGAAACGTCGTGACCGCCCTGAACTTCCCTCTGAGTTCTCTCTTTCGTAAGTTTTTTTGGTTTTGATTAAAACTAAAAATTAACAGCAACCAAAAATTAAAAGGAACCCAAAATTAGAAAGGTGTAGTTAGAGGCTTAGGCTATTTTGCAATTCGTCTGTTAAAGCTTCCTCGTCTGCTTCATGAACATATATATATATATAAATACGTTCGTGTGCATGTAAGTGAAACTATCTATGATGGGTGGTGAATCACTCTACTATATGTAATCTTTATTATTTATTTATAGCCATATTAAATGACGTGGAAATTAATATATTTTTATTTCCCGAATTTGTTCGTTCGTATCTTTATCAGTGTGGGTCAATGATCATATTTTATTTAATTCTTTGTGTATACTTCTTTAACTTTTGATTTTTATACTTTTTATTATATTGAATATTGCTTTCGATCAACGCATGATCAATGGGCGGCCCATGTTAAATTTCTTTCGGCTCTCCATGGAATTGATATACGTTTCGTTTTGTTAGTTATATAGTAAAGTATTTTAGTTTATTTTATTTTATTTTATTGTTATCTTTCTTGAAAAGAGAAACAAGGCATGGACAATTAGACATAATGATGCGTTATAGCCGTATTTTTGTCGAAATCTTGGTTAAGTAGTTATTCAATTAATAACGGTTTTTTTTTGCCAGTTTATATAGTTGACGTTTTTGAACCACAACAAATTCTAAAAAGTGTTCATGGTTATCTGAGAAATATCAGTTTGCAATAGAGATTAGAGACGGACATAACATTTCATTCGTTTTTAGTCTCTTTCTATTTCTTTTGTACGTCTCACATTTGATAAGACTTAAGGAGTGACAAGTGACGAGGAAATAAAAGAGCAAAACATGAAAAGAATTGTTTGCTAATGAATTAAATTGGCCGAAAGTTTCATAAAGCGACATGAAAATTGAAAATCAGCCAACAGCTCTAGTTGTCTTTGTTCTTTCAAGTTCTTCACGACTCATCATTTCTTAGCCTTAATTTTTGGTTTTTGTTCCCAATTTTTTAATATACCACGTGAGTCAGAGTCGTACAACTTATTTCGTACAACTGATTTGATTATTTTTCTACATAAAGTATGACTTTCCAAACAAAAGATAATACTGTATACAAATTTTTATCCTACATTTGTTTACTCGTTAATTATAAATACAAAAGCGGAGGGCAAGGACAACATCTGCTTTTGAATTTTCAAAGTAATATAAATTATTATTATTTTGGTCATATATATATATATATATTATATAAAACTGTATAGATAAACATGAAAACATTGTCAGCAAATACAGAACGTTGTGTTTCTATGTAATTTCAAATAAAATAGAGTTTCTATTTGATGCTTTTGGAAATTGCAAGAGAATGGTGTTCAGAAGTCAGTGTAGAAAGGCGAAAAAGGTTTTAAGAGAAAGATCCGTGTTATCAAAGGTTTCTTTTATTTCCATGATTAATTGGATTGTTAAGAACAATACATAATCTAAATCTTATCACCCAACCACACAAAATTAAGCAAGTACTTGTCAAATTCTGATTAAAAAGAACACCTCTAGACTACTATAATAACGTTTTAAAAGGTCACTAAACTAGTTAGTTATTGGACTGATTCGTCGGGTCAATAAAAAAATATCCAAGTTTATGAATGCAAGGAGTTAAACGGCAACACATGAAGTTTTTTTAGTAAACTGGTACTCCTCTGGTTTTGGTTAGAATCAGTCTTTAGGCTCACTCTTATAGATCTTAGATTAAATTGTAAACAAAGACATTTCAAACTTTAATTAACCAAAAAAATAGATAAAGATGAACAAGTTCTAACTTTTAATATAATTGAGACCCAACATGGTGAAAATTTATATAATAGGTATATTATTATATACTTTACTTTGGGAAATATTCCCATCGGATTGGATCACAGCTCTACGCCAACTTTATCCTCCACTGTATACTATTCATATTCCATACGTTAACTTCATATTCTAAGGTACTATATATATTAGAGACAATTGTGTTAAATGCCATTTTGAAACTCAAAATTGTGTAAAATGCCATGCACCTTTTTTTATTTTTTTTGTTGACTTTCTGAGGACGAAAAAACCAATTTACTTCTTCAGTAATCTATTTTTTTCAGCATATGATGACATAAAAATTTATAGCGAGTAGATGAACGACACGTGTCTGAATTTGTGTTCGATGATGGATATAAACAAATATCTATACTGGACATCGACATTTCATCCATTTTAGACAACATGTTAATACTGACAAATGATTAACACGAGTCAGATTTGTGTAAGACGTTGTAATAAAGATTTGTATGCGGCGAACAAGTTTATACTAGATAGACATTTCGTATATTCTGGACATCGACAAGTTAATGCTGGCAAATGATTAACATGTGTCAGATTTGTATTCGACGTTGTAATAAATATTTGTCTGATAGAAAACTTTACACGGGACATCGACATGTTAATAATGGCACATGATCAACACATGTCAAATTTTTGTATGATATTATCAAAAAAATTTATCAACGATGGATAAGTTTTTATTTATCTACAATTTCAACATAATTTTTAAGGGGTACGGTGGTCTTTTTTTGATACCATAATCCATCAAATGAGAGCATTGCACACAGTTTTGAAATTTTAATGGCATTACACCAATTTCCATTTTCAGTGTGACATTTGGCAAATTATATATTATATTCATTCGTATGTAAATCATAAAGCTTTTGTAGTCCACCGAACTTAATAAATTTAATTTTGGAGAAAACAAAACACCTTTTTCTATCAAATTTTTCTCAATCTAGTGATTCGGATGATTTGTCCAATAATTTTTAGATTAGGATTCGATTCCTCTCCATTATATAAAAATTTCAATCCCTTTCAACTACAAAAAAAAATAAAAAATTATAATGAAGATATGGATCAAATCTTATAGATATTCAATTATTAACCAAAAAACACGTCAATATTTTTAGTTCTGGCCATACTTTTAAGTTGGAATCTCAAGTCGAAGCAGCGTAAACGGGCATTTAGTGAATCTTCCCTATATATAATTGAATTTAAACGGATAAGAGATACACAGGAATACGTAGCACTTGAGCTAGTGGATAAAAAGATACGGTAGCATAATCCAAACACTACCTTTGGTTTGATTCCAGATCAATGTAAGACAGAATTCGATTAAACCGAAACAAAATTTGATAGAAGAGTCAAAAACCGGCGTGAATCATACAACAATCAGAGACATACAAGTATAATCGTCTAGAGATAATACACACATAAATGACGGATAATTAATTATGTACAAGCTGCAATATATGAAGGAGAAGATCATGTTCTACCTTCACTACAACAATTCGACATTGCTTCTCTGCAATTTAGGACGAAGAATCTATGGCTTCCACTTGTTGTCGAGCAAGGTACTTCTCCCTTCTCTCCTTCTGATATATGAAATATACATTAGTGAATAAAAATGTCGAATCCATAAATCAAAGAGTTTAGATCTCATATTATATAATGATATAAAAATACCCATTCATCGATGACTAGACCCTCCCCAACCACTCGAGGTCCTGTCTCTGGTGGAGGTTTCTTTCTTGATTCAACTGCAGCTTCAGCCTCATCCAGTTGACGTTTCAGTTTATCTAGTGCCTGATCATTAGATCATAACCCTCCTTATTCGAATGTTCTAAGCTAATAAATGTATAGTAATCAGCTCGAAAGTCTACTAAAAGCTTACAGGACTTGGGCGCTCTGCATCAAGAAAAATGACTCGAAGAACCCGCTCCACTGTCACTTGATCCTTTTGCTCTTCAAACTGCACAATAAAAACAGTATAATCTAAAACATGCTAAGAAGAAGATGAATGCTTACATTTGCCTATAAGCATCATGTGACTACAAATGCATTCTGAATAGACTCAAATATAGTTAGAAAGGAGTGACAAACATACCAACTCTGGAACATATTCTACTCCTGCTTTCACTTTTAGGCTCATAATCTTAAACTTAACCTTGCTCTTCTGGTTCAACGGCAGTTTTTCATTGTTCTCTGGGTGTTCCACGAACTTGAACACTGCATTTACACGTTTAGAACAACCAATGATCAGATGCTGTATGAACTATCTGAAGTATACAAAAGCAAAGAAGACATAACTAATTTCCAGAATCTCATTACCAGTCGCAAAGGCACTCTCCCCTGGAGCCAAAACACCACCAGGTGGACGCATGTAACAACTTTTCGGTGCCGTTGTTTGGAACTAAACAAGAGGAGACGAGTGACTTAGATGAAAAAGTAGCACAGTTGTATAATCATAATTACAAATAGAACAATCTAGAGTCAACCAAAAGTCAATCAAAAGTCAACTTCCTCAGCAATTGCTTAGCTAGTTCCCAACTAAGTATCAAATTCTAGATTCAAGTGCCAAAGTTGAATGTGAATGATATATAATACAATTTCTTTTTTACCTTAAATGCAGTATGAGATTTGCTAGTATTTTTGAGCTTGATTGCGCTTCGTACTTGTTTACCAGGTTCATCTGGAAACACAGCAAATAGAAATTCAAATGTCTAAAGCATCTTTGCACAAAATCTTGGTTATGTTTCAATTTGTGTCAAATTCCAGAGAGAAAGAGAATCCTGAGTTCATAACTTCGATTCTCTGACCACAAAAACACTCAGAATTCAGAACCTAATCAATGAACTTCTAGAGAAATAAACTACTTAAAATTAAGCTAAATCGAACGGGAGAAACAAAGACGACGTACAAGGGAAATACATATAGCTGGAAGGATCTAATCGGAGACGACGGCGAGTCGGAAGAAGTAATTTGGCGACGGAAGATACAGTCAAGGCTGAGGAAGGCTTGGGGACATCTGTATTCCGAGGTCCATGGCGGCCACGGTAGTTTTGGCTTTGATTCTGTGTAGAGGACGTAGACGAGGAGGTCCTGCTTCTCCTCTGCCAGAACGGGCATAACCTGAAGTGCTTCTTGTCCTCAGTCGTATTCTGACGGTCAGCGATCGCCATCCGGATTTATCGATTTTCCGGTGACCGGGGAACAAACTCGTAAGTCGTACCCTTATTCTGGGTCCTGGGTGTAGGAAAAGAGAGACAAAGTGGTGTGAATTTTGAAGAAGGTAGAAAGAAAATGGCGTTTTCTTTTGGCTTTTTACGTCTGCGTCGCGTCTGCGCGAGAGTCACGAGTTTTGAAACTCGAATTCGGATTCCAGAGGGATTTATTATTATATCAGTTTATGTATTCGTGAAGTCCGTGAAGGTCGTAATGTGAAAACGAGTTTGACAAATGAGAATGTCCAATGGCTAAATTTTGGGGTTGGCATTCTTCATAAAGAAGTATGTGATGGCCCTGTTATGGTAGGTTGGAGACATTACTAAATCTTTTTTTTTTCTAATTTTTCTTTTTTTCAGTAACAAAGAGTTTTACTAGCAAATTGCAAAAGATTACAAGCTTGTATGAAACATAGCTTACAAAAATTTGGACTTAATCAACCAAAGCCAAGATTACAATAGCTATTAGACATCAAATCCATTGCTATTTATGATTTCTTGTCCGCTCTTGTGAGATATGTAGACTTGAAGAGATTATACATATGTGTTTCCTTCCCTTTTACTTTGATGGTTATAGAAAAGCAACAACTCAGTAAAACCAGTAGATTTTCTCTACAAATTCTTTAGAAACGGTTGCATCTAAATATACTCCAATAATAAAAACCATATGTGAATACCAACTCATGCTACTCCGACATAGCAGAGATTTACTTCTCCTAAAATTAGTAGAAATCACAACAAAAAAATAGAAACCAACAACCTTGATGGAATTTGACAAACTGACACATGAATTAGATCTAATAATTGGTAGAACGATGGAAAGATTTAACGAGATATGGATGATGATAAACCATATCTTATTGAAAACGATATATAAGACATACTTAAACTACAATAAAAGAGACCTTGTGATTAGCTCTAATCAGTGATTGATGGAGGAGAGAACCAAGCAACTTCAGGGAAACTCTTGGGAGAAAATCCTCATCCAGAGGGGAGATAGATTTGAGAACTTAGATGATAGGGAAAGAGGTAAAGAAAAATAGAGACACAAACACCAGATCATATCCAACACCGCCGTCCATCAATGGACAAGGAGAAGAAAGGATCGAGAGAACCATTGCACCACCTTCAACCATGACGAACTGGACAGTGGTGGTCACAAGGCAGAGAAGACGTAATCTCAGATCTAGGACGCGTTAAGGCAAAGGAAATAGTGAAAAGACATATGATGGAGAGCTACAGGTGGTGGCCTCCCTTTTCCAGTGGCGGTGAGAATCACCGACCGCCAGAAAAGGAAGATCGATGATGATGGTGATGTTTTGTGCAAGAGAGAAGGGAGAGAAGAACTTGTAATTTATAATTATGTTTTTTTTTTTAGTTATAATCCAGCATCATTGTTTACATTTTACAAGGCCAATAAGAAACCTTGGACAACCATTGTAAATTTTCCAAGTGTTATAGGGATAATAAGGATCTTTCGAGCTAAACTATTAGCTATTGTATTAGCCCGTTGTGAAACATGTGTAAATATGATAGAGTAAAACATTTGTCACCATTGTTGTATTATACAGATCTTTCATTGTAAACATGCATTGAGTGTCGATGCAGTGACAGCCCTGTGCAATATACTCAAATATGATACACTGGTAACCCAAACTCCAGGCCGATTGAAGCGCCCAAATCAAATCCGTGGCTTCACCTTCTTCACATGTAAAACAACCTTGAAATCTTCCCATTTCACAGTGTAATACATTGTTGTTTCCATCACGTATAACCCAACCTAGTCCAGAATTTGGCGATTCCTGTTGCAAGGAAACATCAAAGTTACATTCAACATAACTGGAGGTATCCACCATTGTTGTATTGTTTCTCATGACAGTCGTTCTACGTTTGGAGGTGTTGTCTCGTCAATTGAACGGACCCATTCAATAACATCACGTTGGATACGAACCCATATATCATGTGAAATGTCCATACGAGGTGCATAAACTGTTGTGTTATATGATTTCCAAATGTGCCAAAGAGTCCAGAATGATAAACAGCAATGATATAATTCCAATCGCAAATCGTCATGAATACCAAACAGAGCTGTAATCTTATCTTCCAAAGAGACATTGTCGTCAAACAAACATAGAATAAATATACCTGAATGGCGCCAAATCATTTGGGATTGAATGCAATTGAAGAAAATATGATCGATTGTTTCAAATTCAGTACAACATCGTGTACAAGTTGATGAAACCGCTATGATCCATTTACGTAGATTTTCAGCCACACCTAATGCACCAGAGAGTGGTCTCCAAAGAAAATGTTTAAGTTTTGGTACTATTTTCAAATTCCATAAACGAGAAGACAACTCTGGCTGTGAAGCTAATGGTGGTTTATGATCATGACGCTGCATGGAAGAATTTGCGGAGAAATGATAACCTGATTTAACAGTATAAACACCATTTAAGCAATAATTCCAAGCTAAACAGTCACAACTTGGATTTTGTAGAAGATATATCTTGAAGATGTTCGAATGATCATGTGGATCGATATATTTCAGAAGGAGCAAATCATCCCATTGCCCGGTCTGTCTATTTATCAATGGTGTAACTTTCACACCAGGCGAATACAGAGGTAATAAGAAGGCTGGACGCAAAGGTTGAGTTGGTATCCAATTATTCTACACCAATAGATGTTGTCACGCTGTCATTAAATACTTTTATAACTACTAGAATTAATCAATTTGCTACCATAAACCAATGATTGCCAACCATAGGATATTCTTGAATGTCGTGAAAGCCGAAATAGATCGCCATTAGGAAAATAAATAGAACGGAGAAGTTAGTAAAGTAAGCACTGAGGCCTTAAGAGTAATTTCCACACTTGATTATCTAATAGTGCTTGGTTAAAATATTGTAACTTATGAAAGCCCATACCTCCATTCTTTTTTGAGACACTTAGCTTCTGCCAAGAAACCCATTGTATTTTCCTATGCGTAGTTGTTGAGCCCCACCAAAATCGGCTAACCATCTGATATGTCGAATGACATAACATTCTTGGAAGACGAAAGCACATTATCGAATAGACTGGCATTGCATACGAGACAGACTTAATAAGCACCTATTTGCCCACAAGTGAAAGGAATCGATTCTGCCATCCATTAATCTTTGATTGAACACTCTCTTCAATGTAGTGGAACATATCTCTCCTATTATTGTTAAACTGCTCCAACAATCCTAAGTAGCGATTATTACCACCAATAGTGTGAATGCCAAGGACTTGACATATACGTTCCTATGTGTTTTGATACACATGTCATACAAATGTAATGGCAAATTGATCATAGTAAATAATCTGGCCCGAGATGGCACCATAAGTATCAAATAGTGCTTGAGATTCCTTTCATTATGAACATCAGCTCTCGTAAAGAAATGTGAGTCGTCAGCAAAAAATAAGTGTGTAATCGATGAACTTCAGATATAAATTTTTAACCTAGTGATTGCATTCGTTTGTTGAGCATGATCTAACATGGAGCTTAGAGCATTGGTACATAAGATGAAGAGTGATGGTGATAGAGGATCTCCCTGACGTGATCCTTGTTGTGGCTTAAGATTTTCAAACAGGCTACCATTAATCAAAATAGAAAAAGAAACAGAGCTTACACATTCCATTATCCACGCTATTCACCAATCTGCAAAACCTTTTTTTCCTTAACACCTCCTCTAGAAAAGACCATTCCAGGTGATCATACGATTTGCTAATGTCTGTCTTAACCACCATGGACGTCTTCGAGCATCTTGGATTGATACTTAAGGCGTGGAAGGCCTCATGTGCTATCATAGCATTATCGAAAATTTGGTGACCCGATGTAAATGTTGCCTAGCTTTCGGAGACTACTTCAGGAAGCACCGTCTTTAATCTTTGCACCAATATTTTTGAAATTATCTTATACAACATAGAACATAAACATATGAGTCAAAAATCCTTCATAGTAGTAGGTTGTACTGTCTTGGTATCAAGCAGAGGTTCGTTAAATTCCAATCGATTGGCATATGGCCCGTGTCAAAGAAATTGCGAACCTCATCAATGATAGAAGGGCCAACAATGTGCCAATACTACTTGAAAAATCTAGCCGTGTATCCATCCAGTCCTAGGGCTCGAGTGGATCAGATACTGAAGACCGCTAGGCGCACCTCCTTAGGTGTAATAATGTGTGATAAGGAATCATCCATCAAAGTCGTGACTGCCCGAAAAAATAACATCTAGCATACCATGTGGCGTTTGAGCATTAGTAGTTTGAAACAAATCACCAAAGTAGCATAAAGCTTCTGCAGCAACTGGTGAATCACCATATACATAGTTTCTAGTTTGGTTCCATATTCGTAATAAATACGAAAAATCGGATTTATAATTATGTTATTAAACTATAAAACAAAAATATATAAGTTTTAAATATTCATGATTATATCGAATTCTTTTCAATTTGATGATTTATATGTCTTAGTCAATGTCTCATATATCTGAAACAAAAGACATTTTTTAATTATAAATCAAGTCTAATCAATCTAATTGTTGATAATTTGTTTTTGTAAGTTTATTATAATTTAGAATAAAAAAAATACTTACAAAATTGATGTTTAAATTTATTTGCATATAGAATAGTGGGTATTTTACAATTTTAGTTAAGAAAACTATTTTTCTATGCATTTTTTGGTCGTGATTTTTTCAAATGCATTTTAAGATAGTGTTTTTATAGTTAAAATAAATAAGAAATATATAGGAATGATGGTTATGACGATTTAATTAATGATTCTGACATTAAGAGTTTGTTTTTTCTCTACTACGGTTGGTAAATTTTAAAAAAATATCTTAAGAAGTGAGTTTTAGAATACAGATAAGATATTGTCAATTCAATTGTTGACAAAGAAAAAATGTGAGAGTGATACATGGAATTAGCCCTGAGCATTTTACCCGGACCCGAAAACCGACTCGAAACCGACCCAAAATTTCGGATTTGGGTCCAATTGGGGTATAAGCAAAAGTAACCATCAGGTCTTCGTATAGAGTACCCGCAGGTATCGGTTCGGGTCTAGGTATTTCTCGATACCTGAAAAGGTATTCGAAGTAGCCGAATATTAAAAAATGTACCCGAATACCCAAAAACGTATCATAATACCTCACTTTTTGGATATTTTTAGGTATATAATACACTCAATTTTTTTTTTATAATTTTATACCCGAACCAGAACCGAAACCGAATTGAAGTGATTTCGGTTCTTAAATGGATATGGAAATTGTGGACCCAAATTGACTTGAACCGAATAGTGCTCGGTTCCAAAATGGCTACCAAAATTCCATACCCATAATACCCGGACCCAATCGGGTAGTACCCGGAACAGACCTAAATACCTGAATGCCCAGGGCTACATCGAAAAAATAGATTTCTTCATTATTAATAGTGATTGGTGGGTTCTCTATGAAGTTATGTTGATTTACAAGTCATGTAGGCTTTGAAAATATTCAAGTTAGCTGAAACAAAACAATAGAAAACATAAAATTAGAAAAACATATATAGAAAAGAAAACCAAAGTTAGAAACAAATAGCTTCAAAGAACCAACCCAAAACCAGAATCAAACTTCAAAATATGTTAATGCCTAGAATAAACTATTCGGTGCTGACATTCTAAAGCATATAAACCAAACTGAATTGACCCAAATTCAAAAAAAACAAATCTTTTTTGCTAGTTTAAAACGAGAGAACAATCTAAAGGGGTGATCTCTGTGATCGATCTTTCGAGGAATTTCTTCTTGGTTAAGTTTAGTTCAGATGAGGAATACATGAACTCTCTAACAGGTGGTCCATGGAAATTTTTTGGAAACTATTTAATGGTGAAAGCTTGGACTCCAAGTTTCGATTCATTGCATCATAAATTAATACCATGCCTGTTTGGGTTAGAATTGCTCAACTCCCTGTGAATTTCGATGATGAAAGATCTCCTTCTGAGAATTGCTATTGGTTGGGTACACCGCTATAGGTTAATACTACGACGACTCATGCTAAGAGCTCGATTTGCTCGTATATGTATTGAGGTTGATCTTCGGAGACCATCAATGGGGACAATTCTGATTAACAAGACTAGGTATAATGTATCGTACAAAGGTCTGGTAAAATCTGTTCAGGTTGTGGTATTTTTGGCCGTTCAATTCAATCTTGTGTAAATGTTCCACAAAATTCTGTTGTCGTTGATGCTGCTCAGACTTTAGTTAAGGATGTAGTTGCAGAATCTGCATTCTCAGATTGTTATACTCTGGTGAAGAAATCAAGCCACCGTGTAAGAGATACCAAATTTAATTTCGNCCGTGTAAGAGATACCAAATTTAATTTCAGAAAATTGTATTGATGACAACATTAAATTCTACCAAATATGAACATCTATTATTAATTGTTTTGGTAAATTATAGTAACTAAATCAATTAAAAATGAATATGTAATGAATAAAATATATCCTTAATGAATTTAAACTATTTTAAAACCACATTCAATGTAACATACAATTAGGTCTAAATGTCCAACATCTTCTATATAAATTAGAGATGAATCATGCATTATGAATCATCAAAAAAAAAAAATTTAAGTGCTAAATTCGATACCAAACATTTGTTCTTTCCATCTAAGTTCTTAAGCCATGTGGTCAACAATAGAGGATCAAAGTCAAGATCATTGACTTTGGAAAATCTTTAACAAAGAGTATGATTAAACAATTGAAGTGGTTTTGGTTGATGATCAAGTAAGTTATTATTTATTAATCATTTTTATATAATTCTATAATTTTTTAGACATTTTAGAAAAAAAATTTTGTTACTCTGTAGGGTTCAAAAATACATGATACAATTAAAAAAAATATGTTTGGAAAATTTAGTCATCTTTGAAAGAGGGTGATACTAAGATAAGTTGTAATTTCCAAGTATATCCAGCAACTGCCTCTTTCAAGACATGTTCTCATAAGTTCAAGATCTTATTTACATGTTCTTATATATTCTTTAACTAATCCATTTTATTTTATTTTAGTTGTTGTAGTCATAAAAGATCCATTGCGCTATGAAACAATACTTGATGAAAAAGTATGATTATCTACTCCATCAAAATAACACAAAAATTATCACTAATTTTCTTTTGTTCTTAAAAATTATGTGCAAGAAAGTCTTCATTTTCTAAATAAATTGTTAGGCTTAAATTTTTCAGATTTTCCAAAAATTCATGATGGTAAAATCAATAATAATTTCTTGATCGGTAATATTTTTGTATATATATTTATTATTGTTTACATATTCTTTAAATTATTATATTTTAGTATATGTTAGAATAAAAATTTTTGTTTTTTTTTCTTACCATAGACATAATCAGCTAAGTTAGCAAACAAAGAAGGTAGGCATCAATATCAGAAACTCCGAGAAAGATTTTTATATGTATTTATAGTTTTTTCAATCTATATTCCATAGATCATGATATTAAGATTTTTTTTTTCTTTTTGATATTTGAATTATTTGGATATTTTAGTTTTGAAACAAAAATTTACAAAACTGATATAATTTATATTCTTTTTTATTTACAAACGGTTTTTTATTAATTATTTTAAAAACATTTAATTAGTTATTATTTGTGCTTTTATTGATGTTAAATTAAACTGTGAATTGTGAAGATAATATGTTGATTATCTTCAAGAGCATGCTTCAGATCAGAATCAAATCGTTATCATTGTCATGCAGTGGTGCAAGATTAAAATCTTCAAAATTATATATGTTATTTTTGTCCAAATGTATTAAGGTGAAACTTCGCGCATGAACATGGAAACCAAACGGAAACACTACCTTGATTGGACTGAAGCAAGTACCAACCACGTGACTAAATATTCACATGCATAGACCAATAAGTGTAACTCTCCCATATATTTGTTGACTCCATTTACTCATATGTTAAGGAAGCTTAAGATTTCTTTCATAATATAGTATTTTCTGCCAATGTTCAAAATGTCAGCAAATTTTGTTATTGGCTGGCTCTTAAAGCCTTTGTTTTTCTGGCTTTACTTTTGTTGGTTTACCATCTTTGTAATCCATATTTTTTGAATCAATACAATCGGCATTAAAAAGAAAAAATTGTATTAACGTGGAGCATTAAATATTACTTTAATCGTTTATGTAAAGTATATCTTCTAATTTAACTACCGAGTATCAATTATATATTCGAACTTTAATACGACTGAATTTTAAATATTTGGTACAATATTTAATGTTTACATGGTGTAATATTTTAATATTAGGTTGCAATTTTTAATGTTTGCGTATTCGAATATTCAAACTTTTGTAAAATTTACTTTAATATTATTGAATTTTAAATATTTAAATATTTGATACAATATTAATGTTTACATATTCGAATATTCAATATTTAATATGATTGAATCATATATAAAATAATAAAGTAAAATAAAAATATCATATACATAATAAGATTGTACTGTAGGATTTTACTTTCTATAACAGGTGAAGATTACGAAGATCTTCAAGTACTAGAATATCGAAGGCTTATCAAGAAAAAGGGATGTGAATAATTTGGTTCCCCTTATACCCTATAATCTCAGGATACGATCCTTTTCACTGATCTGGTTTTTAATTTTACAAGCACCCTTTTATTATTTGAATCGAGTATATATTAAGTTACAGTGTGGTTTATTAGACCATAACTCTTTCATACTCATTCAAGTTTTCTCTTTTCTCAAGGTTAAAATGGCGCAGTTAATCATCAAAAAGAACGAGTCCTCAGCTTCATCATCAACTCTTATCCCTAAGATAAAGATACCAAGGTTTGATAACTCAGCCTTGGTAGCCAAGTGTTCCAAGGTTCTCTTAGGTTGGTGTTTAAACCCTATGAAGCAAGATGTTAATGCACTACTACAACATTTTCCAAGAATCTGGGGTCTGAAAGACAAAATTGTAGGAACTGACTTGGGATTTGGTAAATTCCAATTTACATTTCAGGAGGTGAAGGACAGGAAGGATGTGTTGGACATAGGACCAACACACTTTGATGGGTGGGTGATCATGTTGGACAAGTGGATACCTAAAGTACCAGAGGAGTATCCGTCATCTTTGGTACTATGGGCTACAGTTTGTAATGTCCCAGCGGAGTATGTCGCAGAAATTATGTATCAAGCTATCAGAGAGTAGCTGGGGACAGTTAAACAAATTGATGTTGCTAGCTCAAGGATCTTGGTGGAGATTAATGTTATGAAGGCTGTGATTTTGAAGACTGCTGTAGAATTTGAAGACAAAGAAGAGACGATAATTAGAATCAAGTATGACCGTCTTCAAGGGATATGTAGTTATTGTAACTACATAAACCATGATGTGTCACGATGCAAATGAATGGTGATTCATGAGCAAAGAGCAAAAGACATAGACAGACATGAAAGGAGTGATCGAGGTTCGGATAGAAATCAGAGCTTCAAAGGAGCCTTGGTTAATAATCCACGCTCAGAAGCTGCTCATCGTGGAGATAGAAACATGAGATCCCAACAATTCAACCAATATGGCTCCAATTTAAAAAACATGAAGCGAGAGCTGTAGTATACTCCAAATCTGCCACATGGGAAGGAGACTAACAAGGAAATCAGAGATTATCAGATTGTTACTGCATCTGCAAAACAGAATAAAAGACAAGCAAAGGAGTTAGAACAATCTCCACCACGAGTTGATAGGAATATCAAGGACAGGGACATTGCAGAGGCGGCTCAACCTTCTTCCAAAAAGTCCAAGATCTCTAAGACAAGTAAGGAAGATAAGGAGGTTAATTCTTTTATCCCTAATTAGCAGGTCACGAGCAATGAAGATATGGTTCCAAAAGAACCTTTGATCAAGGAAGTTCCTTAAGAAGAAGAAGTAGATCCCATGAACTTTGGCTTACTCTCTGAGAGTAAATCTGGAGAGGAACATGTTAAAGATCCGAATCTCTTAGCTTATGAGGTATCACAAACGCCAAGAATATGGTATGATATCGGCTGAAGAGAATCAAGAGCTACTGGCTAAGATTGAAAGGCTCAATAGGAAGACAAAGCCGCCACTCCATGCTCCAAAAACCGTAAGTCTTGATGAACCTATGTCCTCTTCTTTGGATGTACATAAGAAAGGTGTCAAATCCTCTTCGGGTATTAGAGGTATCAATTCAAAGAAACAGAACTTTGTTGATTCAATTGAATCTGGTCAGAAAGAGCAGGATAAGGGTAAGAATATTGGAAATGGTACTAAGAATTTGGATGATGGAGCTACCTCTCGTCCATCGGCATCATTCTACTAAGTTTTTCTCTCTCGTTTGTTATGTTTTTTGTTGCCGTTTGGAGTTGTATCGGGATTACAAATTCTTTCGCTTATTTTTACTTTCAAGTTGCCGTAAGGATGTATAATCCTTTTTCTTTCATGAGAATAATGAGAAGGTCTATTCTCTCAGATGTGATAACAAAACTTTTTGCTATTAATTATACAATTGAGTACTGCTACACGTGGAGTGATATAGGATTTTCGATCTTCACTACCTGCCTCTTATTTGGAACCTACGAAGTGTTAGTAAAGACTTGGATATTATATAGAATAAAATACAAATTTTGTTGTGCTCTAAAGATGTTTGTCACAGATACAATTCTATCTTTTGTCTCAAGGCATCGACCATCTACGCAAAATTACACATATTTTTTACATGTTTAAAATTCTCTCTTGAAATTGTCAGGGAATAAGTAACCCAATTACTAGGAATTACCTTAAGGATCTATCAAAAAAGTCAAAATTTGATTTTATTTTTCTTATGGAGACTAAGCTAAGCAATGACTTCATGGAACAACTAGCAAGTGATTTATGGATGGATGATTTAATTACAGTTAACCCTATATGAGGAAGTGGTGGATTGTGTTTATTCTATAAAAACCACTTCAATGTCTCGGTTAATTTTAAGAATAAAAACATAATCGACATCTCACTAGACCTCAAAGGATCAAGAGTCTGGATATCCTTCATTTATGGGGAACCGGTTTACCACCTTAGGGGACAAGTATGGGAACGAGTATCACGTTATGGTACCCAAAGATCTGAACCCTGGCTCACTCTTGGGGATTTTAATGAAATCTCAGGACATCATGAGAAAAAAGGGGGTAGGATTAAAAGTCTTAGCTCTTTTTTCCCTTTCAATACTATGTTATAAAACTGTGGTTTCATTTAATTTCCTTGCTTAGGAGATACATGGTCTTGGAGGGGCGTACGTCATAACGAAATAATCAGATGTAAACTCGGTAAGGCCTTTGGAAATACTGACTGGCACTCTCTTTTTCCAAACTCAAAAACAGAGTATCTCAAGATGATTGGTTCGGATCATAGGCCAATTCTAGTGGAAATGCAAGTAAATGGGAAATTTCGCAAACCGGGTTTTAGCTTCGATAAGCGATGGATTGGTCAACCGGGCTTTGAACAAGCTATTAAATAAGGATGGACAAGGTATGCGGGCCTTCGAAGATGCCGGATAGCGAATAAAATTTTGAATTGCAGGAGAGGAATCTCAAGATGGAGAAAACAACGTATAATACCTACAAAAGAGAAATCGAGGTGTTCAAAAACAAGTTAGAAAATATGAAGAGTAGAGACAGTTGCCCAAGTCAGAGATTCAAAAAGTAGCTTCGGAACTATGTGACGCATATAAAGAGGAAGAAATGTATTGGAAACAGAAAAACATGAACAAATGGCTAACAGAGGGAGACAAGAATACTAAGCATTTTCATGGTTAGATCAAGACTCGGATATTGAGGCAGAAGCAGTCAATTATTTTAAGGAGCTCTTTCAGTCCAATGGGACTTCTAATTTTGAGTCTTCTTTGGAAGGTATCACTTCAAGAGTCCCAGATAAGTGGAATAACACTCTTTTAAGTAAAGCAACAGAAGAGGAAGTGTGTAATGCAGTTTTTATGATGGACTCTGTAAACGCACCAGGCCAGATGGAATGACAGCTCTCTTCTTCCAGAAGTCCTGGATGATCATTAAAGAGGATCTAGTCAAGATTATTAATGACTTTATTGACTCAGGTTATTTTGATAAAGAACTAAACCAGACAAACATCTGTTTGATACCATAGGTTTTAAGACCGACTAGAATGACTGAATTTCGGCCTATTAGTCTATGCAATATGGAGTATAAAGTCATTTCCAAGGTGGTATACCTAAGATTAAAAAACTCCTCCCCACCTTAGTCTCAGATATCCAATCTGCTTTTGTTTCAGGAAGGCCAATTTCAGATAATATTCTGATAGCGCAGGAAATATTTCATGCTCTACGAACAAATAAAAAGATTAAAGGGGCCCTTATGGACATTAAGACCGATATGAGCAAGGCTTACGATTGTATTGAATGGAAATTCCTATCAAAGCTTCTTTTAAAACTGGGTTTCCATGAGAGATGGGTCAAAGGAATATTACATTGTGTGTCATCTGTACGCTATTCAATTCTTATAAATGGAAGTCCGTCCTCGACCTTTACCCCTCATCGAGGTTTGCACCAGGGGGACCTACTCTCCCCGTATCTATTTATTATATGTACAGAAGCCCTGATAACCAAACTAAAATGTGTGGAATCACAAAAGAAATTGACCAGTAGCTAGGAATTGCCTGGAGGTCTCTCATCTTCTTTTTGCTGATGATAACCTCTTTTTTTGCAAGGCTAATTGGGAAGAAGCAACTACTATCTTAAATGTTCTGAAGGAATATGAGTCTATATCAGGGCAACAAATTAATTTCACTAAGTCATATATCCAATTTGGAAAGAACGTAGACACGATGCAACGACTTGAGATACAATCACAACTGGGCATTCATACTATGGGAGGAATATGGACTTATTTGGGTCTCCCAGAAGGGATAGAAGGTGCTAAATCTAAAGTGTTTGCATTCGTTAAGGAAAAGATAGACGCAATGGTTAACTCATGGTCTGCAAAATTCCTATCTAAGGGAGGGAAAGAGGTACTTGTAAAATCGGTCCTCACGGCTATATCGTCCTATGTTATGTCCTACTACAAGCTTCCTAAGGTGGTCACGTCCAAGATCTCGGCAGCTATAGCTGACTTTTGGTGGCACAATTCTGGATTGTCGAAGGGCATTCATTGGGCTACATGGGATACACTATGTAAACCGAAATCAGAGTGGGGTCTGGGTTTTCGAGCAATAGCAGATTTCAACTCTTCTTTGCTGGCTAAACAACTATGTCGGATCCTAGTTTATCCAAATTCTCTAGTTTCACAGATATTTCAAGCTCGGTACTTTAGAGGTTCGAACCCATTAGAACCAAAGAGAGTGTATTCACCCTCATATGGATGGCAAAGTATCATTTCTACACAAACTCTTCTCATGAATGGCCTAATCAAACAAGTCAAAAATGGGGATACTATTCAAGTATGGACAAACTCATGGATTCCGGATTGCTCCCCAAGACCAGCCTTTCAGACTGGTATGAACATATACCCAGATCTGAGAGTCTCAGATTTTATTGATCAGCGAACTCAACTCTAGAAAAAAACCTTAGTTCGACAATTCTTTTGCCCAGCGGATGCAACTATAATCCTAGGCATGCATATTCCAAGATTCCCACATTCAGATAGGATATGTTGGCATTATACTAAGTCAGGCGCATACACGGTACGATCAGGATATTGGGCAGAGCGACACCTTGGCCTCTCCTCAGTAGTGTCTTATGGACCGAATATTCAGGATATCCAAAAGCAAATTTGGAAAGTCAAGGCCCCGCAAAAAATCAAATTTTATGTGGCAAGCGGTTACTGGTCATCTTGCAGTTAAGTCCAAGCTAGCACGAAGGGGGATACCATGTGACGAACGATGTATTAGTTGTGGTGCAGAATGGGAAACTATCAATCATGTACTGTTCGATTGTCCGGTTGCCACTCAAGCTTGGGCACTTTCAAAAATCCCGGCAGGAATTAATTTCCATGGAACTTCTATCTTTTCGAACATTGACCACCTTATATGGAGACTTCCTCAATAGGAAGACACAATAAGTTTCCCTTGGATTTATGGACTCTTTGGAAGGCGAGGAATGAGCGAGCCTTCTCAAATAAGTTTCAAAATCCACAGGATATCGTTTTGGGAGCAGAGGCAGATGCACATGCATGGTATCAAGCTCAAAGTATTTTTTGCACATTGGATAAGAATGTCTGCTTTATTATTCAAGAAACGAGGATATAATAAAGACCAAAATTTGAAATAAACTTTTCAAGCACAAGAAAACCCATGCATCGCACGGGTTCTTATCAAGTAGATTATAACTTAATACTTTTATTAATATTATTATTGCGTATGTTTTTTTTAAAAATTATCATTTTAAAGGTTATATTTTATTTACTCGCCCTAGCCCTCACATCACCTAAGCACGACACGCCTACGAACTAGATCTGCAAGATATCATAAGCTTTATAGAAGTTTCAATGCTTAAGAAATTCAATTTTGGTTTAAAGATTTGAATAGTTGTGAGGAAATTACTCTGTAATTTACTTTAGCTATTTCCTAAACCAAAGTGTTAATTTGATTCAGAGTTTCTAGTCTATTTTAAAACAAGTCAAATTTGATCATTATGGAAGTTTTATCACGTAATGCATATACAAAGTAATTACCGAATAATTCGCCATGTTAGAAGACAAGTAAAGAAAGCCAAGTCATATTTTATCGAATACAAATGCAATTGATGACCTTTCGGATATTAATACAGCTAATTGTAATTTACGCTATAGATTCGATTGGTAAAGTTGCATAATCACCTAATACCATAAATAAAATAAAATTACAGAATAAAAGTTACAAAATAAAAATTACAGAATGATATATCAGATAGTGATTGAATAACTTTTGCTGAATATATATAATTTAATATTATTAATATTCAACTATTAATTTTTTTAATCAAATGTTTAGTATATTATAAATATTTTTATATTTAAAAAAACTAATAATTTATAAAATTAAACCATATGTTTAATACTTGAAAATATATTTTATAAATATTAAAAAAAATACTACCACATTTTTTTTTAATTATTATTAATTTTAATACATTCATGATACATAAAATATCTAAGGATGTTGTGAACCCTAAAATATATATGCAATTTCATTTAGAGATTATGTAAATATTAATTTTATTTAATAAAATTGTGAAATTATAATTTTGTAAATAATTGTTATTTATTTGAAGAGGATGAACAAATATATATATAGACACACCTGCATATGTAATGGTGTATAAGTAGTTGGCAAGTAATGAATAGATAAATAGTTTTAAAATGCCTTTTGTATAAATGAAAATTCAAAGATGGTGTATGTTGATGTTAAAATATTTATTTATTTTTGTTAAAATATTTATTAGATTATTATTTTTTTTATTATTATTATGCAAAAAAACAACAAAAACCTGTTTATTTGCCTAATGACCCTTTTTTTGTAAACTTTTAGGCAGAAAAATAATTTGCAGAATAGCATTACATTACGCCATTATGCATACTATGCTGATTGACAAAATTTCGGCAGAATCACATTACATTACCTATTAGGTGATTATGTCATTACCAATCAGAACCTATATATAGTTGAGTTGAGTGTTATGTGGCTTAGGGATAATACGAGGACCTAATAAGTCGAATTTGGATCCGACTTGAAAAAGAAGACTTGAACCCTAACCGTTTAAATTCCCGAACATGTCTTAAATATTTGGAGTCGAAGAGCTGGATTCGAACTTAACCCCGAATCGAGAACCGAACAGACACTCGAAGATCTAAATTGATGGTATTTTAAAGATATTTTTTAATTATTTTACGAGTATTTTTTAGCATTTTTAAATATATTCAGATATTTTTCTCAATATCTAGATATTTAAATATGTTTAAGTTTTTTTGGGTATTTTTAGAATATTTTTGTAATTTTAAATTTTTGATATTTTAAATTTCAACCCAAACTAACCCCAAGTCATATGGAACCAACCCAAAACTAAACCAAAATAGTAACGATCCTAGTATAAAATTTTTGGACTCTAAAAGGAACCGATCGACCCGGGAACCGAATCGTACAATTCCTCATAAGCTTAATCGTTCAATTTATAGAAATTTTCTTTTTCTTTGACTTGAAGTTCACATAATTCCTTATAAGCTTAATCGCTCTTATTTTTGACACTTCTCCAAGTAATAGATATACATTTTTTTTTTTTTTTGTTCCTTACATTTTTTTCTTTTTCTAAGCACGACTTTCTCTCCAAGTTCCGAATCCGTGTGTTTATAAATACTGATACAGAGTGTTCAGTTTAAACTTCTTGAAAGATTTAATCAGAGTGTTTTCGTTTGGGTTTAATTTCCTTCCCCAAATTTTGACTACAGCTACTACAAAAATGAGCCAAATCGTTTGTTCAAGATCCGGCGGTTACGCCGCCGTAACTTCCCTCAATATTCTCCGTCAGTTGCCCGCAGCTCTTCCGACTATACTCTCCTCCGTCGCTGCTAGGAACACCACCACCACTGTCCGCCAGTTCAGCTCCTCTGGCACTGGCAGTCCTTCGAACAGGTTCTTTAAAACTTACTTCTTTTCCGTATACGATCTGTGAAATTTGAACGAGGAATCGAAGCTAGCCACCTAACTAAGTCGTCGACACCAAACTTCGCTTCCAGGTATCTTCGTCAATCTTCCACTGCTATTCCGCCATCCGTCGGCTCCACCACCGTCCGCCAGTTCTCCTCTCCCAGCAATTCTTTCAACAGGTACAGAAATGTGTGAGAATTTGAAAGATTAGTCGAGGCGTTTGGAATGTAGTTTTAGATTGCAGTAGAAAACCTAAGAATTATTTGGTTGTTTGATTTTTTTCCAGCTACCACATCGACCCGCCGGTGAACTGGGGAATCAGGATTGTGCCGGAAAGGAAAGCTTGTGTGATCGAGCGGTTTGGTAAATACGTCAAGACTTTGCCGTCGGGGATTCACTTCCTTGTTCCATTTGTGGATCGTATTGCTTATGTTCATTCACTCAAGGAGGAAGCGATTCCGATTGGTAATCAAACTGCTATTACAAAGGATAATGTTAGCATCCATATTGATGGTGTTTTATACGTCAAGGTTACCTTTCCTTTCTTTCTCCGTTTTCAGATCTTCGGGCCAGTTTGTTTTAATTTTGCTGTCTTCCTAATCGCTTGATCTAAGCTTCTTGCAGATTGTGGATCCTAAATTGGCGTCTTATGGAGTTGAGAACCCGATTTATGCTGTTGTCCAGCTCGCTCAGACTACAATGCGTAGTGAGCTCGGGAAAATCACACTTGACAAGACTTTTGAAGAAAGAGACACTCTTAATGAGAAGATTGTGGTTCGTTCTCTCTGCTTCGCTGTTTCTGGTTTTTTTCTGTTTTTTTCTCTTCAGTTTACTTGAGCCCGTTTCAAATTGAAAATTGGGGATTCTTCAATGTCACGGTCAATGATGTTAATGTGACTACCTAAGATTGCAGTTCAAATTGTTTAATTGTGTTGTTCATTTCATGATAACTGGCTGTGAGTTTGAGTTTAATTTTGTTAGTTAAGAGTATTCAAGATTCAGCTGGGCAATGGATTATGCATTGGTTGTTTATATCTTGGATATCAACAATCATCTGAACATAATGAAATGGAATTGTTCTTGCAGGAAGCCATCAATGTTGCTGCAAAAGATTGGGGTCTTCAGTGCCTTCGTTACGAAATAAGTGAGTTACTTTCTATTCTATTGACTTTTTGCTGGTGTTGGCTAGATACTCTTTTTCCAAATTTCCAATTCCTATGTTTCCAGGGGATATAATGCCTCCTAATGGAGTGAGGGTTGCTATGGAAATGCAAGCTGAAGCTGAACGTAGAAAGAGGGCCCAGATTCTTGAGTCTGAAGGTAAAGGGGCTTGTTTTATCCTTGAACACTTATGTACATGGGCTTATACATTGTGCTTGCTACTGCTCATTTCATTTAAATCCTTGGCTCAAAGCTACCCTCTTTCCTTTTCAGTTTATTTGCTATTAAATCACAATAAAGCTTGCTCAGTTAGCTTCTCATAATCTTGCTTTACTAACTATGCAGGAGAACGCCAATCCCATATCAATATCGCTGATGGTAAGAAAAGTTCTGTAATCTTGGAATCAGAAGCTGCAATGATGGATCAAGTCAATCGAGCACAAGGTTAGTATATATGTAGTAAGCATGTAAGGTCGAAAAAGATGAACTCATCATAATAAGATGTCCACTGATTTTTTAGTTTGTTATACCGCAACATTTATTTACTTTTTGTTTTGTTTTGTGATATTGCTCTCCAGGTGAAGCAGAAGCAATATTAGCTAGAGCACAAGCAACAGCCAAGGGACTGGCCATGTTATCTCAATCTCTCAAGGCATCTGGTGGAGTAGAGGTGAGTTCGTGAGATGGCGGTTTCTAAGCATGGTTTTTCACAGTTTTGACTTTAGTGGCTTAATTACTTAGGTGTTAATACTGTTCAATCAAAGTTTATTGCTACTTAACCCTTCAAATGTGGTTTGATTTCACACCAGAAGCCAAACGCTTTCCGATAAACGATTGTCTCTAGATGCTAGATAGCGATCTCTGTGGCTAATTTGAATTGCAAATGTTGACTTCAAATTTAGTTGTTTTGCTTTCCCAAAATTGATACCTCATATACTTAATCATGGTGCATCATCCAGGCTGCGAGTTTGAGAGTTGCAGAGCAATACATTCATGCTTTTGGTAACATTGCTAAGGAGGTAAACAAAACACAACTATAACAAATTTCATTATTTATCTGATCTCGTTCTCTCTTCAGGATTATCTAATCATAAAAAGTTTTTATTCTTGTTAGGGTACAACAATGTTGCTTCCAAGTTCTGCTGCAAATCCTGCTAACATGATCGCTCAAGCTTTGTCAATGTACAAAGGCCTCGTGAACAATGGTTCGAATGGTGCGCTCCAGGAAACTTCAGCAACCGAATCATCTGCCGACATGGTTGTTCACAAACATCAATAGAAGCTATGGTAGCTGACAAATAATTCTTTTGATTTAGCAAAGTTCATAGACTTTTTTTTCAGCTTTGTCGTATGAGAACACAAGTTATTTGATAATCATTTTGCAAACAGAAAACTGATATTAATCTACTCTCTGAAAGAGATTTTGCAGCAGATTTGGTCTTAATGTTTGGCTTTCGTTATTTTCATTTCGATTTCCTACTCTTTTATTTTTGTTTTCTACTTTGCTATATTGATGCTATTGTGTAGAGTCTAATTGGCAGAGAAAAGGCCTTGTGAACAGTTATTTGAGCAGCTGGAGATGAATAAGTATGGTTAAAAGTTAAAACGGTAAACGTAAGAGCGGTTAAGAATAAGCTTTGTTTCTCCTATTAAATAGGTCGTTGACAGAGAAGAACCATAAAGAATCTATGGTGACATGAAAATTTAGTATTTTACCTGAAATAGCTTGTGTTTGTGTCTGTACAACTACTATATATATCTGTTTGTTGCCTTCTCCTACATTTGCACAGCCTCGAATAAGGAATTAGAAACAAGGAGTTCCATTTTTTTGGCTCCACAGTTCTTCCCATCTTGTAAATTCGTTTGTTTTTTCAATCCTATTTGTTTCGTCAAACACCATGGGAGGCTGTGCGAGCAAACCTAAGGAGTCTGATATCCCTGAGACTTCACCCGTGACTGAAAACGCTGTCATCGAGCCCAAGAACGTCGAAGCTGAGACCGTTTCTCAGGTTTGTATATCAATTTCATTTGCTTCTGTTCATTTTGTCCATCTTTTGGGTAAAGAAAGATGTGTAATTCTTTTGTTTCTTTTTGGTGATTTATAGGAGAAGGCAGATGAAGTTGTTGCAGAGAAGAAGGAAGAATCTGCTGGAGATGTAGCAGAGACTCAGAAGGAAGCTGAGCCAGCCAAGCCTGCTGAGGCTGAACCAGCCAAGCCTGCCGAGACTGAACTAGCCAAGGCTGAGCCAGCACCGGAAGCTGTGAAGACTGAGAATGAGCCACCAAAACAAGAGCAGACAGCAGCAGCCAATGATACCAAAACCAAGGAAGAGTCTCTTGTAACTCTTTAATTCTCATTTTCAATTCTCAAATTCCAAAATTGTTGTGATTCAAATCTGTAATATGCATATATGCCATTCCTATATGTACGTTTTGAAACAATAGAGATCATAATTCTTCTTCTTTATATAATCTTTATGGCTCTTTTATCCCAATTTCATGTAGGGTAAAGTTATTAATCTTAACTTGTAAAACAAAATCATTTTCCTTTTTTTTTTTTTTTGTGAATTTTGGGGAAATCTTCTTTGTCAAGATAAGGTTCCAAAATATGATAACTGGGAATTTTGGTTGATTGAATTTTGGATTGTTACAATTGGAAAATAAAAATGCAGATTTCATCGATAGCTTTGTGCAATTGTGGTGCCCTAGTGGTAAGAAACTCTTTCGGAAACAGAAAGAGTGTTAATCTCAGCTTAATCACTATTCCCTCATCTTCTCCGACTCTTGTTTGCCGCTCAAAATCCAAAAGTCAGACCGATAGCTTGAGAGTGTTGGAATGGGACAAACTCTGCGATGTCGTCGCTTCTTTTGCTCGTACTTCTTTAGGTCGCGAAGCTACCAAGGTTTCATGACATTTTTTTCGTTTTTTTCTGTAGCCATTGATTCTCTGCTTTAAAACTTACATACGGCTATTATTGTTGGTTTTCAGAAAAAGCTTTGGTCTCTTGACCAGAATTTCGATGAAAGTTTGAAGCTATTGGATGAAACAGATGCCGCCATTAAAATGCTTCAACATGGTTCCTTCTGTCTTGACCTCTCCAGCATTCGTATCTCTCTCGTAAGTAAACTATCCTCAATCCCTAAATTAAATCCTATTTGTTATCACTTTTCTAGTTTGATGTTAAAACTGATTTGTGTGAAGGTTGAATCAGGAATTCGTCATGCTCGGAGGAGGATGTCTCTGCGAGCAGACCAAGCACTTGAAGTGGCTTCTCTTCTTCGATTTTTCGATAAGTTACAGCTTGATTTGAAAGCTGCCATCAAACAAGATGGAGAATGGTACAAACGGTTTTTGCCTATATCTGAAATGGTATTTTTCAAAATTTTCTCCAAATTCTGATGCGTTTTAACATCTAACATTATGGTAGCCTCATATTCTATTGGTGTTTCCTTATCTCTTTTGCAGATAATGCTTCCTGTGATAAATAGATCATTTGTTAAGTTAGTTGAACAAGTTATAGATCATGATGGAACAATTAAAGATTCCGCGGTTTGTTCTTACTCTCAGTTTGACTACTGTGACTAGAGGCATGATCCTTGTACTAATTCGTGTTTACTGTTCAGAGTAGTGCCCTGAGACAATCACGCGAACGAGTGCGCACACTTGAAAGAAAGGTCGAGTTAGTTTTCTTTGTAATTTTGAAATACGTTGAAGATTGTCAAAGTAGTTTTTAACTTTCCATTGATATTTTAGTTCTTAGGATAGGTATCTTGCTTACCATATACATGTCTTTTGCTAAATAACTTTTAAAGTAATATTATCTGAAACCTTCTTGGTCTCTCCCTTCAGCTGCAGCAACTGCTGGATGCTGTTATAAGGAGCCAGAAGGATGACGAATCTGTCATGGTAAGCATTCCATTAAAATGGCGAATATGGAAAAGAGCAAATCTTCATTTTCTAAGTTCTAATAATTACTCAAAAGTAAAATCCAGGTAGCGGCTGACATCGATGGAAGATGGTGTATAAAAATAAGCTCAAATCAGTTAAATTCTGTTGATGGTCTTCTGCTCTCTCGGTATAATTTGAATTTGTAGATTTTAATTACCATATAAGGTTCAGTTTTCTTATAATGCAAACTTATAAATGATTTATTACAAAGAGTCTCGTACCATTGACCAAGTTACTGAGAAGTTATTCTTCTCTTTCATTGATTTTGTTCAAATTCTGTCTCTTGAAGCTAATGTGTGTTACAGTGATTCAGGTGGAGGGACTGCTGCAGAGCCAATTGCTGCTGTCTCTATGAATGATGAACTCCAAAGTGCGAGAGCATCAGTTGCAAAGGCTGAGGCAGATATTCTTTCCATGCTAACTGAAAAGGTAATTGAGTATGTACTTTGAAATGTAGAGTTGTGTTTTAAATCCTTGTACTTGTTGACATTTTTGTTCATTTTGATGCAAGCAAACAGATGCAAGTTGATCTTGATCAAATCGAGTTGGTGTTGAGCTACTCGATTCAGCTGGATGTGGTAAGTATATGCTTTTATTACCAACCATTTCTTTTTCCATTAAAACAAAACTCAGTAACATGAGTGTAGCAACATGAGTTTCCAAAAAAGAGGGTTAAAGTGTGTTTTTTTTGGCTAGATAAATGCTCGAGCAACTTACAGTCATGCATATGGTGGTTCCCATCCTGATATCTACTTACCACCTAAGAGTGGGGTTGAATCGTTGTCTACTGGAGGAAACTCACTGGAGAAAAACTTCTCCAGTGAGGATTCACTTCCTAGAAAAGAATGGTTGCTGTATTTACCTAGATGTTACCATCCTCTATTGCTTCACCAACACAAAAAAAGCATAAGACAGACTCCGAAGAATGCGAAATATCATAAAACAGTAAGTTCCCCTATTATGAGCATTGAGTAGATTAACTATGTGTTTAAGCTACAGTAATAAATACACAGTTTATTTTAGGCAGACACGGTTGTATCAGGAGCTCCGCCAGTTCCAGCTGATTTCCAGATCTCTATGGGTACAAGAGTTTTGGTTATCACTGGTCCAAACACTGGAGGTAAAACCATTTGCTTGAAATCAGTTGGACTTGCTGCAATGATGGCAAAATCAGGTAAGACATATGAAATTTAGGTTTCTTCTTTAAATAAACAAACTGCACTAAAAATACATGGGCCTCGGGAGAGAGAAGTTTTATCTCTTAAAACTATATCAAAATTTTGATAGTAATTCTTTTTGTAGGTCTTTATGTTCTAGCATCTGAATCTGCACGTGTACCTTGGTTTGACAACATTTATGCTGATATTGGTGATGAACAATCTTTGCTGCAGTCACTTTCTACCTTTTCTGGTCACTTGAAGCAAATTAGTGTAAGTCTGATTCTTTGTTGTTGTCATGCCTTTTATCACAAGGTTATATTACTTTCAATAGGTTTCCCATTCTTAATATGAAGCTCAAAACAAATTATTCCTATGAATAACAGATTCGCTTAATCTTACGATAGCATGGTTTTAAAGTGCTTAGATATATTATCAGTTATGATATTATCCGATTTTTTGTTATATATAAAAACTTATGTTTTTCTTACTCATATTGGTTGACTTGCAGGAAATTATTTCGCATTCAACACGCAGATCACTTGTGTTGTTAGATGAAGTAAGTTAAAATTGTCTAACTTTTGGAAAAGGGAGAAAACAGTGAGAGGGCCATTATTTAGAATTGAATTTGCTTCACACTGTTGTGCCTTTAATAGGTTGGAGCTGGAACTAATCCGCTTGAAGGAGCTGCATTAGGGATGGCAATTCTCGAATCGTTTGCCGAAAGTGGATCTCTACTCACGATGGCAACTACACATCACGGAGAGCTTAAGACACTTAAATACAGGTTTTACTACCATTTTACATGGATCATTACAGGTTTTAAAGAGTATTTAATTAACTTTTTTTTTTATATTCCCATCTTTTGTAGCAATTCCGCCTTTGAGAATGCTTGCATGGAGTTTGATGACCTGAACTTAAAACCCACTTTCAAAATCGTATGGGGAGTACCAGGTTTAGCTACAGGCTCTTTAGTTATCTGTTTAGTACCCCTCAAGCGGAATTAAAGTTAATATGTTTCACCAAATCAAACTTGAAAATGATTGTCAGGTCGTTCAAATGCGATTAACATAGCTGACAGATTGGGGCTTCCATCTGATATCATCGAGAGTGCTCGGGAACTCTATGGCTCTGCAAGTGCTGAGATCAATGAGGTCATACTTGACATGGAACAGTACAAGCAAGAATATCAAAGGCTGTTAAACGAATCACGTCAGTATCTAAGGTAAAAATCTGTGATTGTTTCACACGTTTTTTACTTAAAGAACTTTACGAAACAAAATACCAGACCTGAGAGTCGGGGACTTGTTCTCTCTTATGCTCTTTATGTCATGGTTTTCATTTTTGGGTTCTAGACTCTCAAGAGAGCTTCATGAGAATCTACTTATCGCACAAAACAACATTAACGACCATGCTACAAAGGAGCGGCGGAAAATGGGACAAGAATTAATTCAGGCTGGTTCGATGACTCGTTCTATGCTTCGCAGAACACTGCATCAGTTTCGCGCATCTGCTGCACAATCCTCTCAGTCAAAGGTAGGTACACAACTCCAAACAAAGAGCGAAATGAGTAAGGATGGAAATAGTGGAACTCGTTCATCATCTGTAGTCGTCAGACGACCAAAATCTGGTAAGTAAATAAGTTTAAGCCCCTATAAAAGATAGATTTAATTTGGTTTTCATCTATAAAACTGATCCATTTTCTGCGCTAATAGAAGAAACTGCTCAAAAGATTCCTCAAGTCGGTAGCTCGGTGTTTGTTTCTTCTCTGGGCAAAAGGGCGACTGTTTTGAAGGTAGAACAGTCGAAGAAAGAGATTTTAGTTCAAGCGGGCATCATGAAGATGAAAGTGAAACTGACTGAAGTTGTGGCATAATCTCAGTGGCACGATTACAACACTAGTATACTGGCATCAGAGTACAAAAGATGTAGCTTATATGATATTGAAGAAACATTGCTTATTGCATATGTACTTGTTGTGTGCTTCTTATACAAGTATATAATAAAGGTCTGTACAGATTGGTTACAGAAAGTGCAGGTGAATTGTGTTAATTTCACTCCAAAGCTCCTGGTTCTTTCTCTGTTTGTTCAATACGTTTTTTGTCCAAGCCTATGCGCGAGAAATGGGACTGGAGGCCAATCCAACATTGGTAGTAGTCATGATCGAGGAAAGGAGACTCCAGAGCCCAATGGCAGACTCTAGGAATCAAGGCTGATTCGAACATAAAAGCCATTGTTCCAGTGAGTTTAGAAGGAGCCATTGCATTTCCTCGAGCAATTGTCGCCTATTAAATCATAGTTTATTTCACATTCAGGGGTTAGATATGATCACACACGAAAATAAAACCAAATGTGTGGTTGCTGCTGCATAATATTGGCTTGTACCTCGTATGTGGTCGTATCTGGACCATGAGGTGTCATACAGCTGTGAAGACTTGCACCTCCAGGGAGAAATCCATCAGCTTTGGCCTATATTAGCTCCATATTTCAGGAGGTAAGAACACGAGCTAGAAAATGAAACTTTTAAGGTGACAAATGATTTGCCAAAGCAGGACGGTAAAGCATTTTTACCTCGTACGCACCGTAGATTAGGCCCATAAATTCGCTCATGCAGTTACGATGATAATAAGGAGGTCGAAATGTATGCTCAGCAACCAACCATCGAGGAGGGAATATGACAAAATCAAGCAAGGCCACACCAGGTTTATCCGTTGGTGCTGTAAGAACTGAGTACAATCCCCCAAAGAGCAATTTACATTACAAACTAGTACTGTCAACCTATAGAAAAAGTGTATTATGAGCAAAACTTGGGCGTAGTTGTAGCGTCCTTACCTGTATTTATTGATGGATCTCCATGGTCTAGAAGGACAGTGTTGTATGGACAGAACTTATGCAGGTCATACTGCAGATAGAAGCCGATGCTCTTAGGAAAAGTGTGTTAATTTTTCAAGAGACTAGACACAACAACCATGTACTCACCTTATAAGGCACGTAATTGCCATGCCAGGCGACGACATTAAATGGAGAAAATTCTTGTTTGGCAGTAAAAAGTTCGCCGCCAAATTTCTGTATTATTGTGTAGTCATGCCGCAATCCTTCTTCAAACCACGCAGTTGGAGCAAGAAAATCTCTTGGTGCAGCAAGACCATTTGCACCTGTATACATCCAACGATAGTATTGTTACTGGACTGGCTTTTATTTATAAAATTTGGGTTATTCCGGTGAATATAAAAGAACTCAAAGAGTACCTATAGGTCCAAGATCAGGAAGCTGAAAATGAGCCCCATAGATTTCAGCAACATAACCACGGGACTTCCCATCCAGTAAATCAATTGAGAAACGGAATCCTTGTGGTATGACAGCAATTTCACCAGGAGATACCAACAGCCTGCCACACTCTGTCTCAATCCATAGTCCTAGACACCCACTCAAAATATCAGAACTGATCAAAGAATGATCTTGAATCCATTGTTAATACATGACTGACTAAACTAAACATTGATAATTCATCTTCTTTCCTTCCAAAGAGATTTAAGTTTTATAAATAGGCATGAGGCTAACTTACTTCCTTCCTGTGGAACTAACAAAAAGTCACCATCGGCGTTGCAAAATGCAGAGTCTTTCATGCTTTTGTTAGCCGTGTACCTTGAGGAAATATACAGGGTCATTAATTAGCTATCACGGATCTATACCACACTATGATCAAACCCCCAAATCATCTAAGCACAGGGGAAGAAAAAGAAACCAAAAGGAGATGTTTACATGTGAATTGCGAATCCATGGCGAAGAAACGAGCTTCCAGCTCCACAAATGGTGTATAACCCATCCACAAAATCAGTTGGCGATTCAGGAATATCCTCTGGCCTCCACCGAAGCTGAGTCGGATTCGTACGACTGTTCGAACCATCGAATTCACTCACAAGCTTCTTATGAGCTGGAACACGAGGCTTAAACGGTTCGTGTGTTACCGAAGGCTTGATCCGATACAACCAACTGGTGAATAAAGTATAAATTAATCAAGAAGATGAAGTCAATTCAACGAAATCATCCAAAGTTACAGCTGAAATTGAAGTAAAAACAATTTTCAAATCGAGCATAAGAACCTTCGTTGATTAAGCTTGCGAGGGGAAGTGAAAGAGGTGCCAGAGATCTGCTCCGCGTAAAGACCAAAAGGAGAAAGAAGAGGACTGTTCTGATCCAACGGTAGAGCTCCAGGGATTGCCTCCGAGGAGAAGTGGTTACCGAAGCCTGATTGATACTCTAACTCTATAAGCTGCTTCTCTCCCATGGCTTCTTTGCATCAAAAAAGGAGAGACGATGATCGATACATATAAACTCGGAGTTTTGCTGACTTGTCATATCGTTCAACGACGTCTGATTTTAAAACTCCTTTTTCCCTTCATTTATATCTTTCCGAAAATAAAATCCATCCGGCGTAGTACAGAGTTTGTTTGTATATAACTACGAAACATATCTATCTAATTGACTTCATATATAAATGGGCCTTTTAATGAATCAGGTCCAGTTTTAGTTAGATTAGCTCACGATTGTTTTTCCTTACTGATTCTAAGTCCCACATTGAGTAGCCAGAGGAGAAGTAGCTTCTTTATATATAGGTACAAAACATAGATGGTCACGACCTTACTTGAACAAGATCTGTTCTATAGGCTCATACCTTTGACTCCTTTATTTCTAAGGAGACAGGCCCTTTAACCTGATGGATGATTCATGACCTTGTGATCAGAGCGTTATTAACGGGTACGATCATCTCTGAAATGCATCCGGTGCTGTAGAGGATTGTTACTCGGTTTGGTTTTACGAAACTGGGGTAGTCGCTCGGCTGTCTGACAAGTTCCTTTTTTTTCTCTTCACCGCATTTATGTTAATGTCCTTGTTACTTGGTGAGTAATTGTTGTATATAACTTGTTCGACAAAATTTCTGTGAGAGAGGTAGGATATTTGTTCATTTCTCGATTTCTTTTTACCATATGAGTTATATGGACTATATGTATGCTATATGTTGCTTTTCACAGTGTTATAAGTTGTGAGATCAAACCCAGAATCTTAAATTTGTATATTATTATTGTTATAAATTAAAACAAACCAACTTAGCACACGTAGAATTAATCTATGGCTGATTGCAATAGAGTAAACACGTTAAATAATGAAAGTAGAAGCTATAATAAGAAGCCTAATTTTAAGCAATTCGAATGATATGGTCTTATAGCTGTTGGCACTTGAAGATGCAGAACCTGAAACAGAGAGTAAACCAAAACGAAAGTTGCAGAGGCGAAGTATTAACTTCTGAACTTGAGAGATTAGACCACCATATTCTCCGTGAAGAATCTTCAATGGTGGAATCCCTTAGAGTCTCCTCTGCCTTCAAATCTTTGTTCACAGAAGATAAGAGGTGAGATGCTCAACGATTGAAACAGAAACAAGAATTAAAGAGAATCCATCAAGGATCGAGAGAAGAAATCTCAATCTGTAAAAACGGAATCAATTCATCTCCATATGATGAATTGATCTTCAACTCTACTACTACAAGCTCGTCGTCTCTGTATCTCTCTCTTGTCATCTACCTTTTCAGTTCAATCTCCTTTTTACTCTTAATCACCAAATCTTATCTTGATAAAGATTACCGATTAGTTTGTTTTAATAGAAAGAAATGTCGGTTTAATGTTATGGGATTTCTTTATGGATCCATCCTTTGTCGATTTATCCAATACAATCAGGCCCATATTTTTGAAACAATTCCAACAATAGCTACTTCACTTGTGTGTAGGTGCGGCTGCGCTGATACGAGAACATTCATTCTTGAGAAGAGGAGGGAAGCATGGATTTAATGGAGACATTTGTGGCCAGTATTTAGCATCTAGAGCTAAAAACGCCTTGCAACACATTGGTCCAACATTACCAAACTTTCCAGTAGAAACTGATTTGTAGATTTCAGTTAAGCATTTGTGAACACTGACAAGTGATGACAAACATTTTGTGAGATTGACCGAAGAAACAGGGAAAACAGAGAATTGATTTGTTGTGTGTACAGGAGCAGCTACGTTGATATGAGCACAAACATCCTTGAGAAGAGGATGGAATAATGGATTCAAAGGAAACATCTTTGGCCAATTCTTTGCATCCACTTCCGTAAACGCCTTACAACATGCAGGTCCAATATTTTCAAACTTACCAGTTAAAATAGATTTAATGATTTGGGTTTCACAACCATGAATGTTGAGGATCGATGACCAACATTTTGCAAGATCAATTGGAAAACCAGGAACAGAAGGTAATGGAGGTGTTATGGAAACCTTGGCTAGTCCCTGCCTCAGTAGAGTAGTGGCACACAGAACCACAGTTAGAATCGCAGAGAAAAGAGATCCGATGCTTCGAGCCATTGCAACTAAGGATGTTAAAATGGGTAAAATACCCGGCCCAACCCAAACCCGAAACAAAACCCGCCCATAAAAAACCCAAAGCAGAAAAAGTCAATAAGACTTAGGCTCTTATTAAGACTACCTAGATTAAACCCAAAAATATATGGGCTTTAAATGGGTACCCATTTATTCTTATTTGATATTTAAGTTTGTTTGTAGTTTCAAATATAATTTTAAATTATGCATATGTAATATCTCAATTTTGTTAGTAAAATAAACATAATATTTATTTAAAGAGGCGAGAGAGTAAACTGATGAGAGAGAGTAAAAAGAGAAGAGAAAATAAAAAGAGGAGAAAAAGAGTAAAAAGAAGAGAGAAAGTAAAAAGGTGATAGAGAGTAAAAAACAAGAGAGAGTAAAAATATGAGAGAGAATAAAAAGATGAGAGATAATAAAAAGAAGAGAGAGTAAAAAGAGAAGAGAGAGTAAAAAGAGGAGATAACAATAAAAAGAGGAGAGAGTAATAATATGAGAGAGAGTAAAAAGAGGAGAGAGAAAGTAAAAGGAGGAGAGAGAGAGTAAAAAGAGGAGAGAGACAGTAGAAAGAGGAGAAAGAAAGTAAAAAGAGGAGAAAGAGAGTAAAAAGATGAAAGAGCGTAAAAAATGAGAGAGAGTAAAAAGATGAGAGAGAGAGGAAAAAGAGGAGAGAGAGTAAAAAGGTGAGAGAGAGTAAAATATGAGAGAGTAAAAAGAGGAGAGACAATAAAAAGAAGAGAGAAAGAGTAAAAAGAGGAGAGAAGGAGTAAACAGAGGAGAGATAGAGTAAAAAGAGGAGAGAACGTAAAAAGATGAGAGAGAGTAAAAAGAGGAGAGAGTAAAAAGATGAGAGAGAATAAAAAAGAGTGAGAATAAAAAAAAGGAGAGAAAATAAAAAAAGGATAGAGAGTAAAAAAGATGCAAGAGAGTAAAAAAGATAAGAGAGTAAAAAAGGTGAGTGAAAGTAAAAAAAAAAAGAGATATGGTAAAATAATGAGAGAGGGTAAAAAAATATGATAGATAAATAAAGCAACATGTACATATTTCATCAAACGTTTTATTTATAAAAAACTCATTGGGTACCGGTTACCCAATGGGTATACCCGAATAAAACTCATCAATTCTGGGTAATACCCATTCTAATTGGTACCGGTTACCCAATGGGTATACCCGAATAAAACTCATCAATTCTGGGTAATACCCATTCTAAGCCCGATATTTTTTCTTATTAAAACAAGACTTTGGACCCTATATTATTTCTGCGTTTTGAGTACCCAATGGGTAAAAATCTATTTTTTACATCTCTAACTGCAACTATATATTGATTGTATTTTCAATTAAAAGAAGAGGGGGAGACTGAGAGAATTGCTTGATTGAGATGGTTTGTGTATCAAAAGAAATGAACAATTTATATAGTAACTCCTAGTTGAACGTATACGGTAAATTCATTACAAGAGATTTACAATTGAAAGCATCGTCCCTTATCACAAATTCACAATCTTTCATTTAAAACATGATACTGTTACATTTTGACTCATTTTAGATTGTTTTTTGATGGCAGAGGTGCATAGCATCAACAATATAATTAGGTTTCATTAGAATGAGTTTAACATCAACTGACCCGGTTTATAAACAAATGGTAGAGTTTTACCAAAAAAAAAAAAAAACAATTGGTGGTCGACTCTATCTTGTTTTGTTGCTCAATGGCGGCATATTAATCTATTGAGTCTTACTTTAGAATGGGCTTAACTAAGTTGTTGGTAGTGAATGACAAACCAGTTTTTGGTTTTTAGTTTTTAATTTTTGGTTTTTGGTTTTTAGTTTTTGGTTTTTAGTTTTTGGTTTTGAGATTTTACTTTTTAGTTTTTGCAATAAATTTAGTTTTTCAAAATGATGAATGGTAATATTTGTAGTTTTTGGTTTTCACACTTAATTTTTTTTTCTTTTGTAATATTTCATTTTTAAGATTTTTTTCCCAAACTTATGAAAATACTATATTAAATTTAAGTAACAAAAATTTTGACCAGAAAAATAAATTAGTTAAAAATTTAAATTTATCAAAAATTTTATGAATAATATTAAAAATATAAAAAGATGCATATAAAAATTTATTTTATAAAAAAATATATTGCTTCATAAGTTAGTATATCTGTGTAAAAAAATACATTGCTTCATAAATCTATAAAAAAGTCAAAATCTATTCTTAAAAAATAGTATATTAGTGTCTCAAATACATATGTGTGAAATTCAATACAATAATAAATGGTTTATTGTGTGATTGGTTGGAATATGAGACGTAAATTTAGTAAAGGATAACTAAAGTTGTTTAGAATTTTAGTCAAATAAATAAAAAAATACAAAAGAAAATAATTATATATTTGTTAGAAAAAGAAAACTTTCGAAGAAGCACCAAAAACTACAAAAATTTGGTTTTTGGTTTTTCATTTAAATTAGTAGAATCTCCCTAAAACTAGTTTTTGAGAAACAGATTTTGCAAATCATGAATGGCCAAAAAATGGTTTTTTCAAAAACGGAAACTAAAAACCAGTCTAAAAACTAGTGCCGGTCAAGATTGTTGTTTTTTTCTTTCTAATTGAATGTCCCACATCGCTTACAATAACTAGGTAAAGTGAGTGAAGTGAAGTATATATAAAGATCGAGAGTTAGCTTTCAAAAGTCACAGAGCCGTACAGTGAAAACAAAACGAACTATTCTTTCACCTTTTATTAAAGAATACTGTGTCTTCTCTGCTTTTAAGCGGCATACGCTTATTTTTGGAAGGGTTTATAGTAATTTTAAACCGCCATCAAAACTTTAGTTTAAAATTATTTTTAGTAATCCTACTTCTCTAGGGAATTAGTATTGGTCCGAATAGTATGTAGAGCTGCGTTTGAAAAAAAAAAAAAAGGTTAACATCACGTTTTGTCAGTTGCCTGTTAGGCAAACTAAATGGAGAGTGTTCAACTTCAATTCTGAAATATCTCTGTTGGAGGTGGGCCTCACGATGGAATCGATCCATATGGTTTCGACAGGCCTACACAACAGTTGACAGAAGCAGGACCTCGCCCATAACAACGTACTCGTCCTCGACATATCTTCCAATACATCGGACGCAATGCCGTCCTCTTAGTCGATACATAAGTACACTTTTGTTGCACGTCCTCGGCCCTTATTACATATTTAATTCACTGATGTAACATTACCTAATCATTAGCTAGATGTAGCCGCTCAGTAAGCATTAAATACTGACAAGCAGGTTAACCACCTGATAGCTCGACAAATACGCCTCGAGGTAATGATACCCTAGTCATGGGCCCACATCACGATTATAGGTCATCATTATCACCTCGACGACGAGACAAATAAACCTCAAAGATCCACTACAAGAAAACATGCATTTAGCGACTGAATATTATGACTGAAAAATTCAGTCGCTAAA
>OVAX01001669.1:17908-40853 GCA_900406405.1 Lepidium africanum | reverse complement strand
TAGCGACTGAATTTTTCAGTCACAATATTCAGTCGCTAAATGCATGTTTTCTTGTAGTGTCCAGACCGATTGATCTGTACTTCGCAGAAAAATGTGGACCGATCGTTCTATGCTTACACCGATTGATCCATGTTTCCCATAAACATGGAACAAAATAAAATGTACGGATCGATCGGTCAATGCTTAGACCGATCGATCTACACGATTCAAGAAACTTTTCCTAGAAAATCGATTACAGTGAAATATAACAAATTTTATAGGGTTGGAAACTCATTGCTAATGAGAATTCAATGACAAACTCAATTTGTATTTAAGATTCGGTAAAATTCAATGAAACCTAACATGATTATGCAGCAGATTACTCAGACACCTTCAATTGTAACCTAACCCAGAATTGAAACTAGAACATAGTATAGTTCAACATGAATTGAAACTGAAAAAAAAAAAAATTCAACGTGAATTGAAGTATAGGGCAAAATGGGTATTTTTGAAAAAAGTAGGTTATCTAAGTAATTTTTTTTAAAAAAAGTTATCCTAGTAATATATAAAATAAAGTAGGTTATATAGTCAATTTTTTCTTATTTTTATGTCAACAATTAAATCAACAAAACATGATGGCTATCCAAAACTCATTTTAAATTCTTTTTAATCTAGCTTTTGTAGTGGGAAGAGGTATAACTCTTAATGTCATATTCATATTCATATACTCAAAAAACAAATCTGAACCCGAGCCAAACCGAAAACTGAATGTTGTTTTAAATTTTTTGTAAAAACCAAAACAACTAAATAATAAAAGCGTTTTTAAAGATTAATATATATATATATATATATAATTATATATATGTTATACATATAAATTTAAATTAATAAATCATTTGATATTAATATATTTATTTTACTATTTATTATTAATTATCTATATTATTAAAATTTCAATTAAACAATTAAGTAATAATACATGTATTCAATTGGATGCATATAAGAAACAAATAATTGAAAAAAAAAAGTAATAAAAAATGTAGAAACAAAAAAACACATTCCTTATATCCTCAAATAACTTAACTGATAACATCAAATAAAATTCAGCTACATTCCTCAAGATTCCATAAATTCCTCAAACACCACTTACACCCTATATAAGAAAAATGAGATTTTTGACCAAGAATATATATATATATATATAAGGAAAATAGGATTCAAAGAACTGCAGCTCACGTGACCAAATTTTGAGAAGTTGATTTCATAATCAACTTTATAGAGAAAAACCTATATGTATTAAGTTAATCACTTTAACATATAAACTTTGAGATGGAATTAAGATTTAATAGATAAAAGTATTGGATTTATTATTTTTGTTTACGATTACGATTACGTATTCGAACTGTTGCATTTAAATTCATTAACTTGAGACAAAATTCACTAATGTCATCTCGATCTTTGTAACCACCATATTTATATCTCCTTCATCTTTTTAAATTACATAAGTATTAGTTTTTATTTCTTTTTAATTACATAAGTATTAGTTAAAATAGTGAATACAATTTTATCCAAAAAAAAAATAGTAAATAAAATTACCGACTAAAATAGCAAATTAATATGTTTTGCTGAAAAATTGTAACAGAATTTATTTATTTAACGGGATGAAAAAATATCAGTAGGACTTGACGATATTATTATACAATCCTTATTTTTTCTTTTGCGCTGAATTCCTAACCAAAAATAATAATTGAAAATTGATTGCTTGACTTTCTCTTTCACACAGTTGACGTAATGAAAGTGATGTTGTCTGGCATTGACTACAAACGTCCATGTGTAGAAATCCTATCGCATAATAAACTTAGATTGTAAGTCCACAATTCTATCTTTTCACATTGAAAGGAATTTTTTTAGTAAATGTTTGGCAAACGAATCACGCTATTATTACAATCATATTTTTGTAATAGTCTAATAATTAGGTTTTTTAAATAAATTGGATTGATAAGATACAACCTATAACCAAAATTTTTAAATTTCTTAATAATATTATGTGGCCTAGCACAGTTCTTTGCATTCAAATGAAAAATTTGTGAAAATAACATTTAACCACACAGAAAGCGTTTCTTCAGTTGAACTATAACAATAATTTAATTTAATATAAGTGGAAGATAGTATTTCGGTACTAGTAGTTAAATATATATATACTTTTAGAGTTTTTTTTGTTGAACATCAATTCTAGATAGTCGCTTAGTGTGGTTTGAGAAATGCATATTGTTAATTAGTAAAAACATATATTCTATATTTTAATATGGAACTTGAATACGATTAATCCATTATCAATTAGTAAGAGAAAACGAATACAACTAGTAGTAGTACATATCTAAATAAATTTATAACTTATAACCACAGTTTTCTTAGACTTGTTCTTGAAACATTGGACTTTATTTTTATCAAAGAAAACATTAGACTTTATTTAAGTGTATGTGTAAAACTTAGAGCATTCCCATCTAAGAAAAAGAAGTCTGGGAATTAGAATGTGGACCGGACACAGTTGTAGCTTCAGTTTCACCACTACTTTTTTTTATCATTAATGTCCAATTGATTGTTATGGGATGATAATATCTTTTGGAAGTTTGTCAGTGAATTCTGTGTGATGGACTCATAGTTTGTGCCCACTCCTTTTTATCCTTTGTTTGGATAATTCGTGCGTTCCAAACTGAAGACTTTGATAGATGTAACTCTAAGACCATTTATAATGGTTGTTTTTATTTTTATTTTTAAAAATGAAAACGGGGTTTGCTCTAATAATTTATTTTATTTATTTCTTCAAATAAATATTTTAATTTATCTTTTTTATAACTAAATCCTTCTACTTTTCAAATCTATATATTTGACCCACATATATTAATTTTTTAAAAATACTCCATTAAAACAATAATATAATCATAAAAATTTCATTATTATAGATAAAAAAATTACAAAAATATTTCCTAAGCATCATTACTACTGTATTACTCGCATAAATCAACTAATGCATTTCGAAGTGAAAAATGAGCTTTTTTGTTTTTGATATGTCTATGTCGAGCAAAAAACTATTGAAATCGAGTATTATCCATACTTTAATAATACTAATGGATATGGAAGCAAATAAAATATCAAGCTGCAATCTTTTAAAATAAATGGTTTATATAGTAGTTGGCACAAGTAAAATTTGTCAACCATTACACGTGGCATAAATAGTTGGTTTTTGTTGTAATTATTATATTTAGAACTTTAATTATGTATAAAATAATAAAGCAACAAAAGTGAAAGGATCATTTTGTAAATAAAAGCCTTGATTTCAAAAATTGAAGGAAGAAATGGAGTTCTACAAATTTGAAGAAAAAAATATATATCTTCAAATTTGAAGAGGGATTTGAAAAACAATTGAAGCACCATTAGAGATGATCTAAGAGAGAGTTGCTAGACTTTTGTAGTCAATGTTTTCCTCAATAATTCAATGGAAAAATGTTAGAAAACATGAAATTCTACAACCAAAATATAACTATATATAATAAAATGATTAAATATCATAGCTACTATAAATTTATGTATTGGAGTTTGACTTCATAAAATCATAATTCCGCATTATAGAGCTCAGAGTTTGAGAGGTTTAAATTATGGATCGAGTTTTATCGATTCAATTGTTGAGAAAAAAATAGTTATGGTAGAATTTATGCAAAAATATATAATATTTTAATAAAAACTAGTATAAGTATTTTTTTTGTCAACAGATATAGTACAAGTATATTATTATATTTCTGTTGATGAATATATATTGATCAAGTATGCTTTTCTTTCGAGTTGCATGATAAATAACGTCATATTATAGTATGCTATAATAGTGAAATTGTAATCAGCAAAAGATTTGCTTACAAAGATGGTACAGGAGATTTATCCTCTTATAAAAAAGTTTCAATAACGTCATATTAATTTCCTTTGCTACATTTGTTTTTTTTTAACAACAAATTTATTCATATGTATGAAATTTCATAAAAATTTACTAAAATGAAAGAGAGGGAGTATATATATTGACGACAGGGATTAATGATGTAAGTACATATTGAATGTGTATAGTTTGGTAAATACTTAGTTTTGGTAATTAGGTTTAAACGATTGTATAAAAGGCTTTTGTCTCTCTTACGTTGGAAATAAGAAAACTTGTTACATCGATCTAGGTTTTTATCATGGTATTAGAGCAATAGCCTATATTCTTAGGTATCAATCCCTGTTGCGTGACTTGCTTCATCTCGCAATTCTCCGTTTATTTTTTCTATTCTTTGACCTTAACATCTCTCGATCTCTCTATCAAATTTGTTTTCTGTGTCTTCCACCTCTTTCCAATGGTTGAAGACAAAACTAATGAATCTGCCATAATCGGTAATACTCGACCTGAGATGCCTCGCCGACGTATCGATCCATATGATTTATCACATGGTGGTAATCCTGGAGCCATAATCTCGTAACCTTAGCTACGTGGTTCAAATTATGACGAATGGGCCATGAATCTGAGTCTTGCACTTAGGGCTCGGAAGAAGTTTGGTTTTGTGGATGGATCTATTCCTAAACTGGCGGATGACTCTATAGACATCGAAGACTAGTGGGCGAATAATGATATGGTGGTTTCCTGGATCAAAGTTACTGTTGCTCCAGATTTGAGTAGCTCTCTTTCTCACCACGAAATTGCTCATGATCTCTGGACTCATATCCAGAAACGGTTCTCTGTGAAAAACGGACAAAGAGTCTAATGTTTGAAGACTGAATTGGCTAATTGTCAGCAAAAGGGAACCGCGGTTGAAACATATTACGAACGTTTAACCAAGTTGTGAACTGGTTTTGCTGAATTTCAACGAGCCAAAATAGTAGAGGAAATTGCAAAAGAAAGGGAAGAAGTTCGCCTTCATCAATTCTTGATGGGTCTTGATGAATCGTTATTTGGAGCGGTGAAATCTTCATTGCTTTCTTGTGATCCATTACCAAGTGTAGAGGAGGCATATCAAGTGGTTCAGCTTGATGAGGAATCAAAGCGTGCTAGTCGCTTGCTCGAAGAAAGAAACGATGGTGTTAGTTTTGCGGTACAAGTGTCTTCACAACCACGTAATCCGCCTGTCCGTGAATCTAATAAAAGTGTCGTGTGTACCAGATGTGGACGTACAAGTCACCTCACAGTGAATTGTTTTCGAAAGATCGGGTATCCAGAGTGGTGGGGAGATAGACCACGTTCAGAGCCATTAAATACGGGCAAGGTAAAACAGATTTCAACAGATACTGACTGTCGTGGATTTTCTTCTTCCTCTTCTGTACCTTTTCATGAATATGATCAGGAAAATCACGTCTCAGCTTCACCTCCTGTGTTCTCTGTAAATTCTGCTATTACAGATTCTGATCGCATTGGTTTTAGCAGTTTAAACGATCAACAATGGAAGACTTTGGTTTAGATGTTGAATGATCATGCTTCTCCCTATACTACTCGTCTCTTGGGTAAGTTATTCTATGAATCTTGGATTTTGATACTGGTGCCTCTAATCATATGATAAGCAATATTGAGTTTCTGACAGATGTATGTACTATGCCTCCGATTTTTATAAAACTTCCTGATGGTCGTTTTAATGTATCTCACACATGAGGGTCAGTGTGGTTAGGATATAATCTACAGCTCTCCAATGTCTTATTCGTTGATGGTTTAGATTATCATGTCATGTTTGTTTCATAGTTGGCAAGGGACAGTGGTTGTTTGTTTCAGTTGACTGACAAACTTTGTATTATCCAGGACTACATCACACAGATACTAATTGGGGTGGGTGAGCTGTTGCAAGGCTTGTATTTCTTTCGTAGTATGGAGTCCATGGCACCTGTGATGAGTGGTGTTGATGCTGTATCAGATGCTATTTGGCATAGACGTCTAGGACATTCGGCTTCTACTACGATGGAAATGTTTTTGATTTCTAGGAATAATAGTTGTTCTTTTGATTTCAAGTCTTGTAACGTTTGTATTCAAGCCAAACAAACTCGGTATTCTTTCCCTTTGAGCACTAATAAAACTTCGATGGTTTTTAATTAGTTCATTGTGACTTATGGAGTCTATATCAGACAACGTCTATTTGCGGTTCTCAATTCTTTCTCACTCTTGTTGATGACTACTCTCGTACTGTCTGGATATACTTGTTGCTGAATAAAAGTGAGACTGGTGCCAAGATAAAACAATTTGTCGCTATGGTCGAACGACAATTTGATACACAACTGAAAACGATAAGGAGTGATAATGGGACATAATTCGTTAGTGTCACTGCGTATTTTTAAGAGAAAATAATTCATCATGAGAGTTCTTGTGTAGGTACACCGCAGCAGAATGGTAGAGTGGAAAGAAAGCATCGCCACATACTAAATTTTGTACGTGTTTTACGGTTTCAAGCAAGTCTTCCTGTTGAATTTTCGAGTTATTGTGCACTCACTGCTATTTACTTGATTAACCGTACACCATCTGCTCTTCTTAAAGGTAAAACACCTTTTGAATTACTCTATGGCCGAGCTCCACCCCTTCATCACCTATGAATCTTCGACTGTCTTTGTTACACACATAATTAACGTCATGGTGGTAACAAATTTGCTACACGAGCTCACAAATCTGTATTTCTCGATTACCCTACGGGAAAGAAAGGTTGGGGAGTTTATAACCTTGACACTAGTGTGATCTCTAGATATCGTGATGTTCGTTTTATTGAAAACAATTTTCTATTTGCTTCTTTACCTACTACTGCATCTTCTCAAGAAGATGTTCTACCTACTACACTGTATGTCAGTTTGATGAATTATTTGACGATCTTTTGATACTTCTGTCATTATCTGTTACATCTTTGGCTTAGGATGATTCTCAAATACATGATTTTGTGCTTGATTCTCCAGTAGAAGTTGATGTTCTTCCTACTGTGGATCCGACCGAGACACAACATGATATCAATGTCTCATCTCCATCTGTTACTTTATCGCCTACGCTACCTGTATAGACTTCTCTTGAACCAAGTTTGGACTCCTTTGTTGTACCTGAACCTCCACTTGGTAAGGGTTATCATACTAAAATTCCCGCCAAGAAATTACATGATTATGTCACTAATACCATTCATACGGGTTCGGATAGTGATTTTATGGATTCTTCGTGGTATCCTATTGATGACTTTGTTGATTATGATAGATTTTCTCCACATCATCAAGCCTTTCTTGCTGTAGTAAATGCTAGTGTCATTCCAAAAACCTACACTGAAGCATTTAAAGATGAACGTTGGAGAAACACAGTGCGTGGCGAAGTGGACGCTTTGGAAGAACAAGGTACATGGACGGTTGTCTCTTTACCACCGGGAAAGACTGCTTTGGGTATTAAGTGGGTATTTACAATCAAATATAGGTCTGATGGGACGATTGAACGTTATAAAGCATGATTGGTTGTTCTTGGCAATAATCAAATAGAAGGATTGGATTACATTGAGACTTTTGCTCTTGTATGTAAGATGGTAACTGTCCGAGCATTCTGAGGGGTTTTTGTTGCAAGTGATCGGGAAGTTTATCAAATGGACGTCCATAATACTTTTCTGCATGGGGATTTAGACGAAGAGGTTTATATCAAGTTCCCACGTGGTTTTCGAACTGAAGATCCTACGCAAGTGTGTCGACTTCATAAGTCTTTATATGGTTTACGGCAGGCCCCTCATTGCTAGTTTGCAAAATTGACGTCCTCTTTACTTGACTATGGTCTCGAACAAAGTCTTTCTGACTATTATTTGTTCACGTTACATAATCCACAGGGAGATTTATCTCTTCATGTCCTTGTATATGTTGATGATCTTATCATCTCGGGTAGCACTCCGCAATTGATTACAAAATTTTTAAAGACTATCTCAGCTCTTGTTTTCGGATAAAAGACCTTGGTATACTCAAGCATTTTCTAGGAATAGAGGTAGCTCGCAGTCCAATGAGAATGTATCTCTCTCAACGCAAGTACGCATTGGATATTACCTCTGAGGTCGGTATATTAGGAGCGAAACCTTCCACACATCCTCTCGAATAACACCATTGGTTAGCTTTATCCAAATCTGAGCTGCTATCTGATCCATCTTCATACAAGTGGATTTTTGGCCGATTGATATATCTTGGTGTTACTCATCCTGAACTGTCTTTTACTATTCATATTTTATCTCAGTTTATGCATGCACCATAGACAGAACATTGGGAGGCGGCAATGCGGGTTGTACGCTATTTGAAAGGCAAGCCGGGACAAGGTATTCTCTTGTATGCTAATACTGATGTGCGACTTATTTCATAGTGTGATTCTGATTGGGCAGCATGTCCTTTAACACGATGATTAATTACTGCATGGTTTATTCAACTTGGTGGTTCTCCCATCTCTTGGAAGACTCGCAAACAAGAAAATGTCTCTCACTATTCAGCAGAGGCTGAATATAAAGCCATGACAGATACAGTAAGTGAAATACTATGGTTTCGGGAGTTTCTTACAACGTTAGGTGTTGATTGTTCGATGACAGTTCCTCTTCATTGTGATAACAAATCGGCAATACATTTGAGTAACAACCCAGTTTTTCATGAACAAAGTAAGCATATTAAGAAGGATTGCCACTTCATTCATGATGAAATTATCCGAGGTGTGATCACTCCCACTCACATCTCTACGAAACAACAATTAGTAGACATACTTACAAAAGCTCTTGGTCGCCGAGAGTTTGATGTGTTCTTATTCAACTTGGGTCTTCATGATCTTCATACTCCAACCTTGAGGGGGTGGGGGTATTGACGATAGGGTGTAAATACATATTGAATGTGTATAGTTTGGTAAATACTTAGTTTTGGTAATTAGGTTTAAGCGATTGTATAAAAGGCTTTTGTCTCTCTTACGTTGGAAATAAGTAAACCTTTTACATCGATCTAGGTTTTTATCAATATAACAACAATAATATGTCACTACTAAGCTACATTCGTTTTGGAGCAAACATAACTCTACATTTTAGAAAAAATGATTGTGATCGTTGGAGGATATTCCTCACAATTGGTTGATTTTGCAAGTTGGTGGCACAATACGATCAAAGGTGTCAACTGCAACGCTAGCCCAAAACGTATACAGCCAAAAAATGCAGAAAATTTTATGTTAGAAAGCCTTTTAAAGTCAATTTCTTTGGTATTTTAAATAACTATTATATAAGAATATAATAAATAAATTATATATATATAAAAAAATTATGTCTCTTCAGGGTTTAACACATGGCATTTTGGAACTTTATGGTGATGACGCCTCAACAATCTCTTTAATTGAAAGAACCAATCAAATTAAAACAACAATACATATTAGCAAACTTAATTTAAATATTAGGAAACTAAACATAATTATGCATATATAACTGCTGTTGATAAAAAAAAACATAATTATGCATTAACTATTATTTTCTAAATGAATTTGGTTCTGTTAGAGAAAGAACATTTTATAAAAAACATATATATATATATATACTATTGGTTTTTCATATTTTAAATATATATTTAACTTTAATTTAAGAATAATGTTGATAAGGAATGCGCAATTTCTTTTTATATTTTAATATTTTGGTTTGTTGTTTTTAGTTTTAAACAGAGTATCAATCAAATCAATATTATATTAATATTTGATAATACTACAAAAGTTTCAATTAAGAAATATCCATAGAAGCTCAAAGAGAAACAACAGAGGAGTTGAGGAAGTTCAAGGAGAAATATTAGAAGCTTACATATCGAATCAAACTGTAGAGTTATCTTCCTAGCAATCAAATAATATAAAATATATGCAGTATCCTCTCAAATATATTGAACAACATGACNAATATAAAATATATGCAGTATCCTCTCAAATATATTGAACAACATGACTGAAATATTGAATGTTAATAAATATTCAAGTAAATTCTAAAAATGATATTTCTAACATCAACTAACTTTTGTGTTGAAGATATTTAAAAATAAATTATTGAAAAATATAGTGTCAAATATTATACTGCATATTTGCGCGGGTACAAAACTAGAACTGACACATTAGCATTTTAGAGCATTGTAAAACTGACACATTAACTTAAGCTTTGATTCTCAACACAAATCAAATTTTTTGGTTAATACACATCATCAAAATTTAATTCTCTAAAAAAATATTAATTACAAACTAGAAATTAGTGAAATAAAGAAGATAGAAAGTAAAGAGCTGCCGAGTTGCTACCCGCTACATTATGGTAGCTTAAAAAAGAGATTTTAGGGGTGTGATTTAGGCTATGGATCGAGCTTTGTCGATCCAATATTGACAAAAAGAAAAAAAAACGAAAGTAAAGAGTTGGAGAGTAATATATTTAAAAAAATAATTTCGAGAGATTGGTGAGAGTGAAAAAATGGTTGATTCTTGTACTTGGGAGTAATGTTAGCGTCGTAAGAGGTAGTAAAATGAATATCACATAAATTGATTCATAAATATTATCTCGCGCGTAACACGGGTGCAAAGCTTGTATAATAAATAAAACATTATATATTCATTCGGATTTTAAAGAAAAGAAATTTAGTTCACACCTAATTGATCTGGATTAATGATCGATGAATGTTGAATATTTTATCTGTGAATATTTCAACTGATAGTTGAGATTAAAAATTACGAAACTACATAAACTATGTGTTTTGTTATATGAAAATATAATTTACGATCTAAAAGTAATTATTTAATCATTGAAAAGAAAATCTCCAATAGATTACAAAAATAATACGTAAAAAAATAATTAGTTTTTACATATAATTAAAAATATAACTTAATGTAATACTACATCTAATTTTAGAGTATCAATTATTTTTATTTTTGCAATAATTGGATCAATAAAACTCAATCCAAAATCTAATTGCCCATTCCCAGAATGACAATTGAGTACACAGCGTTTTCTCTCTCTATGAATCGCGATATTTCGCCTAACTTTCGCCGCCGGTTAACAGAGTCAGTCTTCAGTTTGGACGCCGGTGGCTCTCACAGCACCAGCGGTCCTACTATGTCTCCTTGTCATGACGCATTAGATGTTATAATCTCATATCTGGGTCAAAACTTGGGAAAAGTGAGAAGGTGTTTTTACACCTGAGCATCACCAACAAAGATCTCGTTTTGTCGGAGCTTGTGGTGGCTTTCGTGGCCTCTCCCTTGGTTGATTTCGGCATGGATCTAGTCTTCTCTTCGGTGAGGCTTTTGTTTGAGTCTTTATTTCTCAGAGGTTTTTTGGTCATTGTTCTGTTCACTAGAGTGGTTTTTGCGGCAGTTTTTGATTCCTTGTCCACTGGTTGCTTGGCTCATATGGGTTAGGTGTTCATCGAGCTTCTTCTCCTCTTTTGTTTGGTTTCTGATTTTTACGGATTTGTAGTTTATTGTCTAACTCTAGTCTAAATTCTTTTGTCTGGTTTCTGATTTTTACAGATCTGTAGTTTATTGTCTAACTCTAGTCTAAATTCTTTTTGTCACCTCCTCTGCCTTTAGTTACTTTGGCTAGGGTAGGATGCATCATAGTTTTGGGCTAGTCTTTGTAATCTTTGTGCCCAGAGTTAAAACTTTGCTTTTAGTTGTGTTATTTTTGGGTTGTTTCTTGATCCTTAGTGTTTTTCAGTTATCGGGTCTTTAGTTTTAGTGATTTCGATTTGATTGTATGAATCTTGCAGTCAAAGATAATTTGTGGTCTGTTTCTCTGGAGCAGTTTCATCCAGGTTTCTTTGTCCTAGGCATTCCAAAGACCTAAACTCTTCATTTACATGGATTGTCAGACCTTATTTTGAAGTTATTATCTGATGGTTTACTGCTCGTAAGTTTCCTTGCGGATACTCCTTGGTGATCGTAATAAGGCTTGAAACTTGCTTAGTCATATGGTATTATGATGGTTCGTCAAAACTCGTCCTATTACTTTGTTGGATCTTGCTCGTCTATTACTCCTTGTGGTTATCCTTATTCTCAGGTTTTTGTATTGTATTCATTTTCTATTTCAATCAATGAGAAAAAAAACTCTTAACAATATAATGTGGCCTTGTTGGTCTATGTAGCTTGGACCTCGCCGATCCATATGGATCAAATCGTTTTGATTTATTTTTGATAGAAATTTTTTTTTTTTAAACAATATAATGTGTGAGACAATAAGACTATCCAACATCAAATTTTGGTAAGAAAAATAATAGAAATAGGTACATAGTCACTTATTAAATGTATTTTCCCCTAACATTATTTTATTTGAAACGAATACATCATTTTCTTCATTTGAGTCTTCCAATTTTTCATAATTTGTAGTGTCAGCAATAATAAAATTGAGGGGAGTTTGCCAATTTGGTCAATGTCAACTCTTTGGCCCAATAAAAATGGCAAGCGCGATGCGTGCATGTGCCATACTTATGAGTCATTACTAATGCCAACAAATTAACTCTTAATCATGTTTTAATAAATTGACTTAAATATACAATAATTTTTGTTTGAGAACAGTTGCCCCAAGCCTTACCCTCAAGAATAGACTTTTTTCTTCTTTTTAACAAAAGCTGAATAAAATACTATGATCTTAGCCAATTATTTTTTGTTTATGGAGTCCAAACAAAATTAGTTTGTTTTGGGATCTTAAATTACTAGTCACGACAAAACCATAAGAGTATTCTAGTTAGTTGTTAAAATGTTGACGCAAACGATATTTTATTTTTGGACAATATAATTCTAATAAAATATATCAAGCCCAGTTTCTTAAATTCAAACAAAATGATACAAATTTAAAGATAAGGTGTGGATTTTATTCTATTTTCTTGGAGGAATCTTAAAAATTCAAACAAAAGTATATTATAATAGCATTAAGTACATATGAATCATCAAAGTTGAAAATTTTACCACAAATTTTGTTGATTTTTTGGTCCAAAAACCCTTTCTTTATAGTATCACTATATTAGTAACAATATACACTTGTAAATTAAATTATTGAATATGATTATACATAACCAAAAGTAAGAAAGCTAGAAAGAAGGAACAAAAAAAACTGATTGATCAAATAGTGGACTGACTATATAAGGGTATCTAGACCCGTCTAATGTTGCTTGATAACAAAATCGCATAATCCTACTAAATCACCAACAGATGACAAAACAAAGATGAAGAAGAAGACAATCACTAAGGTCTGTGTGGTCGCATGTCAAGGGATTTGACGGCACTGTTTAAACTCAATGTTGCGTAATCTAATTAAAATGTGTAAAGAATGGAAGAAGGTAATCTTCAAAAACAGAATATTTCTCTGCTCCAAACTCTGCTTCTTAATTCTTTGTTTTTAGCTTTCACACATGAAACATGTAAATTCAACCTTAAGGGCTGACACATCTCTAGTTTTTGGCGGATTTATCGACAATATCATCTAAAAATCCATATGATAACAGTTAAAAGTCCACATTAATGATCAGATTCAAAGGAATGATTATATATATAGGTCCAAACTAAAGCAGTCATTTTCTGTTTTAATTTCAAGGAACTCATATCTTTACATTCCAGTGCACTTAGAGAAAAAGCCATTCCAATCAAATTTTAGACGAAAGGTAATCCGTAAGAAGTGCTCCATGATCGATTCCAAACAAAAACTAAACCAGAAAATGACCATTAGAAATTCATAACAAAATATTTTTAACGCTTAAAAACACCAATTTTTTGCGGCAAACTACTCAAAGTAGATCACATAATAATCTTGAATACATTCTAATGAGTAGCCACAGAATACTCTGCCTCTAGGACTGCACTTAGAGTCTAAAGACTTTAGCTAAACCAACTTTGGCATGAGAATAATACTAAAACAAATAAATTTAAAACTTTCTAGTGTTACTAAATTCATCTATAATGGGAGTCAAAGTTGTCGGTAACAATAGAAAAATGTACTTAAAACATTCTTGAAATTAAAGGTTACAAAAAGAAATGATATAGGCGGATTAATTGACTATAATATCGTTGAAAATTATGCTCTTCATTCTCAACAAGAATAATAGCTCGAACTTTATTTATGCGTTTGTGCATAGGCACGAGTTGGACGAAAAGGGCTCACAGTTCACACACTCAACAATACTTTTTTTTTTTGTTCGTGGCACTCAACAACCTTTTTGCATATAATTTTTTTTTTTTTGAAATTTATACTTAAAGAATCTTACTTTAGGCTTGACAAAGAAAAGAGGCTTAAACTCAAAGTTGCCTCTTTTTCGACCGTTCGTGGCATTAAAAGATAACGGAGTCGGATTTCCACATAATAAAAAGTTATGTTCGGCTTCCTCATTCACCATATTTGTACATCTATTTTGAAAATAAATAGGCAGAAATAGCAGTATTGAAACTTAAAATACTTATAATAATTAATATTACTAAAACTAGTTGCGTCATTCTTTCTTGTTTTTATGTAAAAGCTGGATAAAAATGTTTTTTGTTTTCTATATCAATAATTAGATCAACAAGATATGATCCATAATTCAAATCTTCAAACTTTAAATTCTATCACATAAGACAATATGACTATCTAGAATCGAATATTGATGAAACAAACTTCAAAAGTGGTCGTTTAACTATCTAATTAACAAAGTCATTTCCGATAACAAATATATTTTAAAAATTATCTATTTATCGAATTGAGGATAAACTCTGGTCAATTTCCATCATAAAAGCAAAGGAAATTGAGGTTACAAATTCAAAAGAGGAACCCTAAATAAATGATAATCGATGATGTATTAAAAAGAATGTTTTCTTTCTTTTTTTTTTTGGGCTACAAAGAATGTTTTCTTTTAGTATAGCTTTTGTCACATGAAAGATAAAATAAATAAAATATTTATAGAGTATGAGAGAGAGATGGATTCACTATTGTTTATCACCTTTTCATTCTAAATCTAAAGCGTTTTTATGAGCTATAGAGTTTCTTGCATCCCTCAAGATTACAAAAGTAAATTCGCGGCTGACTGTTTAGATGAGGTTAACACAATCAAGAGTGTATTCTTCTATTTCTTTTTTGATTGGTAGAGTTCTCAATAGTAAAACATATTTTTTAGTGTACATAATGTTCGTGATTTTTCAAAAAGTTCTATCTATGTATACTTTATAGCCAAGATTAACATGATTTATATGTTTTTGAAAAAAGGAGAGTTATAATTCTATACGTATTTATGTTAGTCAATATCAGAATATAACAGAAGAGAGTTCATTTTGGTTATAATGTAATGATTGAAACCCAACATCAAATATGGTCTTTAGCTTTCTTAATATATACAGAAAATAAAGAAATAAGCCAACTAAGTTTCTTAATATATATTTATTGTTTGTAAATTAGTGGAAGTTCCAATTCCAAAGGCCATCGTTTAAAGCAAAAATTCCTCTAACATAACAGAAAAGTAAAAGTGGGAAGCTTCATGATTCTTTCCAACATAACATAATCTCATCAGTAAAACTTTTTACAAAAGACATGTTGTTCAGGCTAAGTGAAAAGGTATCGAATATTTTTCCTTCCTAGAAACTTCATTCATACTCCTCTTAAACTAATTTTTAATCATTCTTTGTAGGTCCGGTAAGTGGGTTCACTGTAAAAAAAAGGCAAATTCTAGAGTTTAGCTATGTAATAATAGCAACTAGTGCGACAAAGTTGAATATTTATATATTGTCCAATTTGGCTTTTATGAATTTTACTTCATAGATGGATTTTGACGGTCTATAACAATTCAAATGCGAATATTTATATTGATACCAAATTTATCTCCAATATTCTTTCGCACAACAAATGTGGTATGAGAAATGCATATTTCATGACATCTATTGAATAATGAATTCTATAAATGATTTTGAATGAGATTTTATAAAGGTTTTAGATGATTTTGATGGATTTGGGTTTATGAAATCTATGTAGTTTTATTTTATTTTCTTTCTTTCTTTTTTGTTAAAGTGCATATTCAACTCAAAATAACAAGTATTAAGTAAGGATTTAAGTTTTGAATTTTAAAGGGAAATCCAAAATCAAATCCACTCAAATTCTTCTTCAAAAAAAAAAAAATATACATATACAAATCTATAATGTTGAATAAGATATGATTTTAATTAAGATTTATAAAAGATGTAACTAACAAGGAGTAAATCTAAGTAAGATTTATAAATGATATAATCAAAAAATGTTTTTTTTTCTGATTTTATTGAACGTTTGAGATCCACCATAACTCGTAACATACATAACCAAAATGACACTACAATAAAATAAAAAAGTAAATTAAGGCCCTAACTGGTGATAATGGAATCATTTTTTTTTTGTTAACACACATTAATAAACCACCAAATAGGTTACACTTCGAAATTAATAGGTGACTCTCTAAAAGAACGAGTGAGAACATCAGCCTTATGATTAAGAGAACGTAGAATTACATAAAGAAAGAAAGCACTAAAAAGAGACTTCAACCTGTCAAAATCCTCCTGGAATCAACTTAATTTGCTGAATTTTTGTATTCAGCAACTTTTTTTGAAAACATTTGCCAGCTAGGTAAGTGGAATTGAGAGGAATTATGATGGATTGAATAATTATTTTACTTATTTTACTTTTTCTTTTGTAATTTTTCCACGTGTTGCATTTAATTCATTTTTTCTATCATTGTGTTATTGTGTAATTAATTTTTATTTTGATGTAATGTAATTAGTCAATAATAAGAATTAGTCTTAGGCATAAAATTTTTAATCCTAACCATAATTGATATGAATTAAGAGTAATTTTGAAAAAGAATTTAATCTCAAACAAAATAATTTATTTATTTAAATTTATACTTGTAATTTTTTTATATTTTAATATAATTTAAAATATTTTAATACATGAGATAGATAAAAAAAAAAGATTTTTGGGTAGAGTTTGACTATGGATCGGCTCTTATCGATCTAAGTCTTGACAGAAAAAAATAAATTCCGTTAGATTTCACATTCAGCAAATTTCAGTTGTTACCATTTGATTTTATATAATTCCATCAGATTCTACAGAAAAAATAAAAAAAATTCAGATAGATTCAGTTGTTACCATTTACATCCTAAGATCAAAGTCAAAATCCATTATCTTTGTAATTACAAGTCCAATCAATGCTCTTTTAAAAAGTGAGATCGAAAGATTATGAATGCTCCGGAAGGTTTTTTTTTTTTTCCTTCAATGCTCCGAAAGGTTTTTAATCCGACCATTTAAAATTAGATCGAGGGCTATATTAATAACACGATATATTTGTGAACGGTAAAGGAAAATATATAAAGTTTAACTTATGATTGACCTATAACTAAAAAATTCATTATTAAAATTTTTAATAATAATACTATTTAAATACTAATTGGTTTATGTTCACGAATTTTACTTCCAAAATAATTTTTAATTAGTCATAATAACTAGTCCATATATATATATATATATATATTGCTTTCTAAATTATTAGTTGATGATCGCCCTTTCGAGCAGGCTTATTTTTTGTTATTATATATGAGTCACTTGAATTACATCAAAATTGTTGATGACATAAATTGTTCTTTATTTCAAGAGATCTTTGAATGTCTACATATTTAGAACACTATTTTTATTTTTGAATCAATTATATATGTAGTTATATAAGTTTATTAGACTGAATTAGCTGTATTATTGGAAATATAACACTACAACAATCTTATTGAAGTGAAATATTGCATTGATAATATATTAACAAATTATTTTTTGAAGAATATATATACATTATATCTCAAAAATTAACATAGTTAGATAAAAATCATTATTAAAGTATAAAAGTACAAATTAAAATAAAAGAAAAATCAAAACTAATGTAGTTGTATTTTTGATGGTTATATATTTTATGGTATTAATTATATTAATATATTAATAGAGATTAGATATTAAATAAAATAAATTAGTAAATTAATGTTTTTAATAATTAAGTGATGAGGTTGCTGAGGATAGGTGACTTAGTGGTGTAGTCACTTTACAAATCCTCAAAGCTGTGGATTCCAACTTGGTCTTCATCTTTGGATTAGTTGGTTAAATAGGTTCTGCCTTTCTCCTTTACCTATAGCTAATGCATTTTCATTCCTCTTTCCAGCATGAGGACTACTAGATTAAGGTGATTTAGGTGTTGCTCTTGGTAGGGTAGATTAGGATTTGGTTCAGTTTAGGTTGTGCGTGTAGTGTGCCTTGATTTGCGAGTGTTAGGTTGTTTGTTCAAGTATCGTTGTAGTTTCGTGTCGTCTTTAGTCCGGCTTTAAATCTGCGCTTCGTCTAGGTAAGAAGACTATGTCATCTTCGACTGGTTATCCATCTGTGTCTACTTCATGGTTGTTGTGCGCTTTGATTACAATTGATCTTTCGGGTTTCAAGGTTAAGTAATGTTAACTTCTTTCTGAATTCTGGTTTTACAATTTTTCTCCTGCAAAGTTTTTGCTTTACTATTTCCTTATAGATTAGGATTTTTAAGGATCTGTGTCAAGTCTGTAAACTCAGAATTTGTATTTTCATTACCTTTATCTTGTTTGTAATCTTCTATATGAATAAAAACGTCGTTGACAAAAAATTAAATTAAGTAATGAGGTAACATCACCAGAGATGAAAAATCATTTTACTATATATAAGATTTATTCCAACAAAATAACAGAAATTGCTTTATACACTTTCTAAAATATTATAAGAAAATCCGACCAGAAAAATATTATAAGAAAAAGCCTGACCAGAAAAAGTTATTATAAGAAAATGTTATTATATTTTTAATGTCCTGACAATATTCTTGTTGGATCCGAGAATGTATCCACCAAGAAGAGGCTACAAGCTATGCTCGAATAAAATTAATGGACAATTGTCACTGTTCTTTAAGGCAGTCACATATTGAAGTCTAAGTCGCTTTCTCTAATTCTCTAACACGTAAGTCTCATGCCGTTTAAAACGAAACTATTGAGGTACCAAAGCAACTTTTACGAAATTTGTTTGGGAAAATTTCCTAAAAAATACTCAATTTAAAGTTTTTTGGGAAATGAGACGTGAACGTATTATTTTTCTAAATAAATCTAAACTACTTCAAATATATTTTTTAAAATATCAAACTTTGTAAATGTCAATTTTGAAGGCTTAAGTTAATTTGGTGTTAGAAACACCCTTATCACCATTAGTCGAAAATACATAGCTCACCAAAAGCTTCGACACATCATCGTCACAATTGATAGTTCACTGTAAATAAATTTTTTAGTTTTAAATATTAAGAGTAATAAAAAGAATGAAAACCAAATAAGTTGAGCAATTAAAAAAATTAAAAGTTGAAGTAATCAAATCACGAACTCTGATTGATATTTTTTTCAGAGTGACTATAGTTCCAAAAATTATATAACTTCTGCAAGTATTGGGAGAGTTGATCAGTGCCTAAACTCATAGATCCAATCATCATAAATGATTGTAAAAGAGAGGGAGCCATTAAAGACATACATATCATGCTATTATGTGTCCAAGAAAATTTTACAAATCGTCCAAAGATTTGAGAAGAAGAGTTCACCAGAAGAAAAAGGGCTAAATGAAAAAAAAAAGAGGCAATGAAATAATGTTGCTTACCCCATAATATTCAGAAAATCCAACAAAGTAAATAATGAAAACCAAACAATAATAGATAGAAAAGCTATAAAGGAAAATAATGTCCCATAGTATTTTTTTTTTTGTGAAGAAAAGGGAGAAAAAACTCTCCCAAACTTTATTCAAAAATCAAGAAAGTTAAACAACAATAGCTCGCGGAAATGAAATCTCGTTCACACCATCCGAAAGAAACAAAAGAACCTCCACAGATGGAGAAGTAAGCGAATGAAAATCTAAAGGAAGAGAGAAAGCATAATTCGCTAATCCATCAGCAAGACTGTTAGCTTCCCTATACACATAAGAAATGCAGACTATGTAGTCCTTACTAATAAAGCCATAACACAAACGTAATAGGAAAGATAAAGAATGTGAATTAACAATCCTTGTCTTGAGAATATCAACCACCAGCTCCGGATCAAGCTCAAGATCCACTCGACGAGCACCTTGATTCCAAGCGATCCACATGCCATAATACACACCCCACATCTCGGCTAAAGGGGCGGAACATATACCAAGCGCAAAACCGTTAATCCAATTACCATCACTATCGGGAATAACACCACCAGCCGCTGCCAATCCGGGATTCCCCCAGGAATGTCCCATAGTATCTGAAAAACACATGGCCTAAGAAAGAAATGTGATCTTCATAGTTTTTAATGTAATCCAACTCATGCTTGTAACAGTGATGATGACTATTTCTAGGGTTTATCGTAAGTGAAGATAATGTCGTTTTGTGAGTTACTTAGAGTTTAGTTTTCGTTAACTGAGGTAACGGTGTTATAATCACCAAATTAACTTAAGCCTTAAATTTTTTAAAGGTTAGACACTGTATTTTTTAAGAATATTTGAAATACTCTAGATTTATTTAAAAGAAAAGATAAGTTCACCTTTTTTTTTTTTATTTAAAAGCTTTAAGTTGAATATTTTTTTAGGAAGTTTTCCCAAATTTGTTAGTATTATGAAACCCTAAGAATACGGAAATATCAAAACAAAACCATATATATAGGAAATTAAATACCCAGCAGATATTTTTTTGCGTGTTGAATGATAATACCCAACAGAGTTCGGAAAAAAACTCTAATCGTCTTCCTCGACCAATTTCTCCTGTAGAATTTTCAATATTATTCTGTTCACAATCGATCGAATAGATCCCTTTGTTTTGACGTGACAAAAGGTAATTTGGCTTAGAATAGATCTCCTTTTCTTTTGAGGATGATAATTTTTTGACGTACTCAAATTCTCAATGTTTTTCCGATATTAAATATGTTACCATCTATTTACTAGATTGAAAAGGATCTAATATTGGGATAATTATGGCAGCCTGAGATTGAGATTTGTGAATTATTTGAGAACATGAAGTTCGGAGAGACGTTCACGGAATATCTACATGGAGAAGAGGAGAAGTTCCTCGAAAAATGTCGTCATGTAGAATATAAGAAACTCAAAAAAGTGTTAAAGAATTGCAAAACTTGTAACTCTACAAGACTTGATGATGAACAGATAACTACATCACCGACTTCTTTGTCTGATTCTTGCCAATGCCAATCTTGTCCTTGTATGTATAACTTTTCTCCCTATTCCTTGTAGATTTCACGCTTTAAATTGATTGGTTCATATAGCTCTGGTTCTTTGTTGATGAAATCAAATTGTTTTGGGTGTAGAGTACGATTATTCTTTGTTTGATATTTTTATTGATTTTGATAAACCGAGATCCTGACTTTTACCATCTCACTAATCGCGAGTTCATTAGTATATGGAGAGCTGCTAGATATGTAAATCCATGGTTCTAAGTCTAGTGTCCACATGGCCAGGAAGTGATATTGACATCGAACATGAAACCTCTGCAAGTTTACGTCTTGAATTCTCAGTCATAATTATAATGTGATTGATATCCCAACATCCCATATTGAAATTGGGATCATTCTAATTTAATATATATATATATTTATATATATATATATATATATATATGATCTAAGACCAATCCACTCATTGTCAATTGATTATTGAGTTGGAAGTCTATAATTTATCACCTAGTACTATTAGGCTACCACCGCTAGGTTATTCTTTGTTTAATATTATGTGGTAATTGATGGTAAACTTAACAATGCAGGGTGTGACGAGAAATTCTTTGATGAGCTGATGAAGGAAGCTTCTGACATAGCAGGATGCTTTAGATCAAGAGTAAGGCATCTTCTCCATCTTCATGTAGCCACTGGTATGCAGAGATACATGATGCGTCTACGCAGATGCTTCACAGACGATAGACAAGCTTTACTCCAAGAAGGCCAAATCTTGATTCAGTACATCACCATGAATGCAATTGCCATCCGTAAAATCCTCAAGAAATATGACAAGGTAAGTAAGAGATTATTGCATTGTGAAACAAAAATGCAACTTCATTAAAATGGTTTTTATAATGTTTACAGGTGCATAGTTCTGTGAATGGGAAGAACTTTAAGCTGAAAATGCGAGCAGAGCGCATAGAGCTTTTGCACTCACCTTGGCTTATAGAACTTGGAGCTTTCTATCTCAACTCTGGGCTTGATAAGGATGGAAAATATAAGAACTCATTTGGCTGCGTGTCGTGTGATAATCTCAATGAGGATCAACCTATGATGCAACTCAAGCTGTCTAACTCAATAGAGCTCGAGTTTGATCTAACTTGTGCAGTCTGCCTTGTAAGAAACATTACTTAACCTTTTATGTAGTTTACTTGTTTGAAGCATTTAGGTGAAGAGAAATTTACACTTTGATGTGGATTGATTGGAACAGGAAACAGTATTCAATCCCTACGCTTTAAAGTGTGGTCACATATTTTGTAAAGCGTGTGCGTGTTCAGCTGCTTCTGTAATGATCTTCCAAGGCGTTAAAGAAGCATCTCAACATTCAAAATGTCCAATCTGCAGAGAGGTTTGTTTAGATTCTTGCAACATTAAATGTCTTTTCATCCAAGTTTTATTTCTATGATCTATAATTACTTCGATTTTGATTGTTTTGTTGAGTAACAGGTTGGAGTTTATTCGGAAGCGGTTCACATGATGGAACTACATCTTCTCTTAAAGATAAAGTGAGACAAATATAATATTTTTGATTGCATCAATCAGTATAAGTGTCCATAGATTAGTAAAGGCATAATGTTTTTGTAGATGCAAGGAGTATTGGAAGGAAAGGATGATGAATGAACGATCTGAAATGTTGAAGCAGTCGAAGATGTTTTGGAATGAACAGACGAAGCATATGATCGGTTATTGATACTTTAGAGCTTCAATGAATATTATAGTGAAGACCAAAAAAAAAAAAAAAAA